>JAVQJZ010209077.1:0-12054 GCA_036025355.1 Leiopotherapon unicolor | reverse complement strand
GAGTTTACTATCCAACTAAAGCTCATTAATTAGCCTATTATACTTTGACATATCTGGATTTTACTGTTTCTCATTAAAAACAAAAAACAAAGTCTGATGATCAGTCAAGGTTGAAATCAGATTTTAAAAACTTTACCAGGTCTGATCCAGCCTCTCTGTAGTTAAAATGATCGTATGTGCTTCTGGTGCATAATCAACAGCTAATTTTCTTTTCCCCTTTGCTTCACTACGGGAACATTTTCCGAGGCCGTGCAACAAAACCTTGTTTACTGTAAGCTGCAGAGGTCAGCTTCTTCTTTCAGGGGGAAACGAAAACTCTCAGGTGCACAAGGACACAAATGCTGGGAGAAAATCAGTTTCCGCCTTTTAAAGAAAAGCAGGTGTTTGTGCACAGCAAAAAGTAAACTGAACTGGAAGACGCGTCACCGGCAGTCTTTTGTGAAACTTAAAATGTTAGACGACATTTTGATCCAACGTTTATGGTTCTTTTCGAGGCCGCCGTGTGTGTTGTCATACTAAATCAGTTTATATCACTCCGATGATGGTTTTATTGCGCGTATTCCCAGAATATGTGACTAATAAATCCAGAATAAATGTTCAAATATTCATTCATGGTTTATTAGTCACATGCTAGTTTATTAGTCACGTATTAATTTATTGGCCACATGTTCAAAACATCTCAAACACAAAGACGCACTATCTAATCATATTTATCACTTCTTATTATGGAAAAAGAGCTAAAGGTCAAATTTAATAAATCACTGAAGATTGAATAAAAGCAGACCATGGACATATTTAACAACAAGGCCGAGTTTTATGTAAGCTGAGAATATGTTTCTCTTTGTGCAGCCAAATTGTAAATTTTGGTCACTGCAGGGTGGCGCGTGCAGCCTCACCTGTGTGACCTGCTCGTCCACCTGGATGCCGAGAGGCTTCATCTGGACCAGAGGGAACACCCAGGTGTCCTCCTCGCCCTCGCTCATCCCCTCGTCCTCCGAGTCCTCCGACCGGTTCGAGAGCCGCTGCCTCACGTGGGCCGTGTTCACCACCTCCATGATCCGCTTCCTCGCCACCGCCGAGAAGTCCTGCCTGTTGCCTGGTTGCCATGGAGATGCAAAACATGTGAGCGCAGGCACACAGAGGAGGAGTGGGAGATGGGTCACACTGATCTGTGGGTCACTGTGCTCTGAGTGTGAGTGTGTGAGTGTGTGTGTGTTTTTTCCTACTTTATATCATCTTCCAGCAACACTGTGACATCACAACTCTATTCCTGGTGTTCGTTACCACGGCGGTCGGTCCTGCAGACATGATGTCATTCATCCCTCAAACTAACATCCTGGCAGTCTGTGCTCCAGTTACGGACACACAGTGCGAGTGTGTGTGTGTGTGTGTGCGTGTGTGTGCGTGTGCGTGTGTGTGTGCGTGTGTGTGCGTGCATATGCGTGGAGAGAAAATCCTGACAATTTCACATCCGGCTGCACAGCTAGCCAACCGCAAGAGCTCTCTCCATCTTTCTCACTGTACTCTCTCACACGCACACTTTCTCTTACTCTCTCTCACACACACACACACACACACACACACTCTCTGCTCTGACCATCATCTATTCGCTTGTCTAAGCTTTCAAGCTCCATTAGTGAAATCCATCGGCTCCTCTTGCTGAAAAACGGGCTGATGCCACCGTAACTGAGCATGAAGTGTCAAAACATGTTGGAGGGTATACATGCATCTGCACACACACACACACACACACACACACACAATCCTTTAGTTTCTACCTTTGTACGGGTGCACCATGCCGTCCAGCATGGTGACCGAGTCGTCGGGCTGCAGCTGAAGCGAAACATCTCCCACAGCCTCGACCAGGTCGGAGAAGAAGTCTGCGACCTCACTGCAGTTCTCCAGCAGCACGTAGCGATCCTGTCTGTTGGTGAAGTACGAGTCGCTCAGGTTGGCCCTGCGAATGAGGGCGAGACAGGGCAGAGGAAGAGGAAGGATGTTTCACAGATTTAATTTGCAGTACGTTGTGGTCTTATGAACATTTTTCTGAAGTGTAGAGATGGGCTCCGGTGTCACCGTCACTCTGAACTACATTTCTGTGGTTCAGTTATGTCACACATCATGCTGCTGAGCTTTTGTCAAGTTGTGGGCAGAGGCTGCGAACTTTAATTGATTAGGGTGCCACTGAAAACAGGTGCTTCTGCCTTCTCAGTCACCCAACTGGGTTAGGAATCTTTGAATTGTAGTTATTTTAGCCTTTAGGCATATGCAAATGTTTTGGTGATGAAGAAATGCTGTTTGGCGTCAGCTACGACTTCTTATCAGTTCAACAGCTCCAGGAAGTGTAGCTGCTGTTAACGCGAATACAATCTTCTGGCTTCAGTGCTGTCAGTAAAAGTCTATTTGAACTCATGTACATATATTGTTTTATTTTTTCACCTGCTGAGGATGCTGCGTTGTGGGAAACCTGTAGTCTTATTGTTGCTACGCTAACAGGTGCTGGGAAAAGTTGGGGGTGTCATCTTAAAATGAGGCCTGTATGGACAAGTGTTTAATGATATCTGTTTTGCGCACGTGTTGTTTTCTTTCCCCTCCAGCCGTCGATTCCGGTCAGCGTGAGCAGTGTGAGCAGCGTTTGCCATGTTGTGTGCTGACCTGAGACGGAGTGGAAACAAAGCCGCAGTGTTCGCTTTCGGTTTGGATCACTCACAGCGGCGAGCACTTCCTAGCAATGTAGGTAAACACCTGCACGTTGATTAGTAAGGCTTTACCCAAACACGCCGTGGACCGAAACAAGATTAAATAAGGGTGAGAGCGGGCAGGGTGAGGAGGAGGGGGGGCTTCGGTTTGAACAAACAAACAGCACATTGGCAGACTAAACGTCCTGTCTGGGCCCCGGCGTACCCGCTGATGATGATGCTGTCGTCAAACAGGTAGACTTTGATGTGCTGGACGCCGATGGTCTCGTTGAAGCGCTGTGGGACGAGCAGCCTCAGCAGCCCCCTCAGGTCCGGCGTGTGGTACAAAGACACCCGCATCTGCGAGGTGAAGCGCTGCAGCAGCGGCAGCAGCATGGTCCTCGAGTTGATCTGTCCTGCAAAAAAAAAAACAAAAAAAAAACACAAAGACACAATCAGGGTGATGCATGACGCAGAGGCATAGCGCGGAAAGACGCCACTGACCTCGTGAGCCGCGCGTGTAGTCCAGCAGGATGGAGACTTTAAGGTCGGGAGCGTGACTGTTATCCTGCGAGCGCTGGAGAGCTTCCTCCATACAGTCAACCTTCACAAAACAGACAGAGAGAAAGAAAGCAGAAGACATGATTAAAATACATTCAGACCACGAGTAAGGCTGAGATTTGTTGTTATTCTGCAGATTGTTAGGCTTAAAATGAGATCAAACGGACAAATCTAGAAATATAAAGCTTGCTTCAGTCTGTAGATCAGTCTGACTTCTCTTCAGCACCACACTGACCTTTGTGTGTTTGTTTTTTTACTCTCTGCCCGACTGTGTTCCAAGATGGAGCCACAAAACAAAGCAATGAGTGAAGGATTATTGATTAATTGGCAGCAGAGAGCGTTTATCAAACACCAGTAGCCTTTTATTATCTGTTTACCGAGCGTGGGAAAAGCATGACTAACTCCTTTGTGCACAGAAGAGGAAATGGCTGCTCTTCAGAGGGCACCACTGGCACTGGAGTCTTTATTTGCGGCCAGCTTGGCATTTGTCCCCCCCCCCCACCTGATATCACACCAGCGTGTTTTTTAACTTCGGCTGAACTGTGCATCTGGTGCCCAAATGCATTCATTACGCGTCAGAGTGCCTGTTTACATGCCAGTAAAGAACATTTCGCCTTTCCAGTAGAGAGCTCTTTGGGGACGTCTACAGCACCGACACTTCCAGCTCTGCTCCGGAGAGAAATGTGATCGCGAGTTTGACGCTGAAAAGTGAACTTAAGCTTTAAAGTGAAGAAGCAGCATTTAGTTATTCTGACAAAACATCTATAACGCCTACAAATTCAGGGGAACATGTTTTCATCTTACATCTGCAGATTTATTTTCAGTTTTTGTAGTGGCAAACTCGAGCTGCTGTAGAGACAATGAGGGGCTGGTAGATTTTGCCCCTTCTTTAAATGACGTTTTTTACATGTGCAGTAATAATACACCCGCTTCTGTGCAGCTGTGGAGTTTTTATATATAAGAAAAGCACTTTGAATACTCTTGTGTGCCAAAGACAAACACGCTTTCAAACTTCACATTATTCCTGTCACCTGCACCTGCGCTTAAGTAAATACGCTGCACTGGCGTGACTGCGATATCAGCCGAGCAGCTTTTGTGCTGAGCCTGGGAGCGCGGCCGTGTCGGTGGAGATCGCAGCTCCGGGTTGAAATCGCACCTGCAGTTTGCATTCTTCGGTCTAAACCGCAGAGCAGACTCACATGTTGCACCGAACTGAGGCCAGTTCTTTGTGTCCAATTACCGGCAAACCTGGGCCTGAAAGTAAAAGTCCCGCGGACTCGCTGCACCTTGTTGACTTAACATTTCTGGTGATCCATCATCCTGCGAGGCTGCTCGAGTTTGGCAGCGATCGCGGCCAATTCAGATGCTTTTAACTGTAATTAAGCATGTTTGAGTGGCCTGTGCCTTTTTCTGTAATTCAGCCTCTCTGCTGCCTGTAGCAGTTGGAGAGAGAGAAAAAAACGTGAAAAACAGCTGAATATGAGCGTCGGTCCAGACTGTGGTTTGCTCTGGGTTAATGTTGTTATGCTAGGCTTTCCAAGCATGAAGAACAGCAGACTATCACATGCCAGCACTGGTCTCCCTATTCCCATAAACCCTTTCTTTTAGGGTCATTCCTTGTAGTTGGCCTGGAGTACGTTTTCATTCTGAAAAAACCACTCTGCGGTTCTCCTGGAGGAGGAATCTGACTCACATTTTCTGGCATCTCTGACTAGTTATTTGGCACGAGCCTGCGTTTGGATGTCATTGTTCTCACCTGCCCAAAACTAAGAGACGTAAATTCTGTTGGACGTGCACGAGAATCTGCTTTTCTCACACACAAACACACACACACACAAACACCAGGTTTCTCACCAGCTCCTGTTCCAGCTGACCTGTTCCCAGATACAACGAGGCCATCACCACTCGCCTCTTCGCAGTCTTGATACGCGCCTGAAGGGAAACAAACAAGCATTAAAAACGGTGAATTAATGTGTGCGTGTCTGGTGGAGGAATCTGGCCACAAATGTCTGTTTGATACTAAGAAATGATAAACTGTCAGCAGACTATTTCCTGCCAGTCACATGCGCTCGCTCTCCGTCCGCACACGCAAACTAACAAGATTTTCACAACCAATACACACAACTAATCTCTAAATCTAAGGACAGGATTGTTGAATGTGGGAAGTTCTGCATTTCAAGTCCTGAGATAACATATGAATGGAGGAACTTTGTTGTTTGTGGCGCTCAAATGATTGAAAAATTACATTAAAAAACCCAAAAGAACTATTTCTGTGAATTATGAGGAGTGTTCAGGACATTATTTCCAAAGTTATTCAGCTTAGCGGGGCTGCAGCTAAACAGTCATTATTATCAATTAACCTGCCGGATTAAAACTATCTACCAAAGGTGACATCCACAAAGTAAAGACGTTCACTTTACTCTCACAGATTAAAGAAAAACAGAAAATATTCACATTGTAGAAGCTGAAATCAGAGAATTTTGATACTTCATGTTAAAAATGCCTCAAAACAATTAGATAATAACTTATTAAAAACCATTTAATAGCTGACAACGCATCAATCGCAGCTTGTAATGATATAAAGACAGAAAACAGCAGCAAATGTTCACAACTGTGACTGGAATCAGGTAATGTTTGTCATTTTCTGGTAAATTTGAGGTCAATGTCCTGGCGATCGATTAACTGTTCTAGTTACTAGAAAGGTACTGAATTAAATATTGTGAGCTCCACAAACTTAATTTATCTCTCCCCCTTTGGCAGAAATCTCAAGAAACTGACGTCTCAAAATGTGGATTTGAAAGCTTGAAAATCCTGTAAAAAAATTTTTAATTTAGATCTTAAACCTGAAGGTGCACAATCACAAACAGACTTGCGTTGAATTTATTTAAATATCTCATCTTGGTTTTTTTTGCAGTTTTAATACATCACGAGAAGGAATTTAGCTCGAGGCGCTACAGATACAAACGCAAGTTGTTGTGACATGGCAGTACATGTCCTGATGGCAATTTGTGGCAATTACAGACGGATGGAAAAGAATAGAGGATCGACTGTGTTTTCAGAGTGATCTATAAATACGATAATACCAAGTAACTCTCAAGCAACTTTCCCAGCCCGGGATGTTATGGGGAAGTGTCAACAGAAAATAAAACAGATGAGGATCACACCCATTCACACACACCTGTAACGTGCTTTCATGTGACATGCATCTCTGAACGTGTTGTATTCAGACCTCATTATGAGCAGGGGTGAAAGTATGAAGGGTTACAGAATGAGATGCACATTGGCGGGAGAGAAATGAGCGTAGAGGAGTCGTTTCTTGTTTGTTTTAAACCTTATAGAGTCCGAGCAGAAGAGCGACTGAAGCTCCTGCACGTCAGAAACACGGCAGCATTCAAACTGCAGCAAATTCCTGTCTCTTTGTTCCTCAAGCAGCAGAGTGGGCCGAAGTTTGAGGATAATTCGAGGAACATAAAAGAATTCCAATGTGTTGACACAAAGCAGGTGTGGGAGTTTTCAAAGGAACCAAAAATACAAACATCCAGTTTGAAACTCCAAACTATGAACTCGCTTTTCCCTTTACTGACTGAAACGTGCTGGGTGACACACTATGATTAGTTTTTTTTAACTTTACAAGCTGATTATTTATTTAGGATTAGTAGTAACACTGATCTGTAGAGGATTTGAGTTACTTCAGAGCTGAACAATTAACTCCTGTCAGCTGCTTCTCTGCAGCTCAGGTGATGCCAACAATGAGCGCCTGCTGGGAAACTCTGACTTCCTCAAACACCACGAGCACTTTCTCTGCCTCGTTTGGTTTTGATCTGCCGTGACACATGCCGACCTGCAGCATCCGTGAAAAGTCAATATTGGTCCTTAGTTTTGTTTTTATTTCCTAATCATTCCTCCGCTGAACCCAAAAGGTTCATGTCCGCGGTGACACCGACCTTCATGGCCTGGTAGAACTGGTCGGGGGAGGAGAGCAGGTGGATGTGGGCGCCGGGGACCCGGAAGGCAGGAACGTGCTCGGCCATCCATCGGAAGTGGGAGCAGAGGCCGTCCGTGCCCTGAGCGCCGGCCGACCCGGTGGGCCTGGAGACTCGTCGGGGGGCCGGGTCGGCTTCGGCCAGGAGGGGAGCCAGCAGCAGCACGGAGGACCTGCGGGGAAACACGAACGTTAAATTTTGTGTCAAATTTAGCACATTTTCATAGTTTATCTGCATTTTTAGGACACAGAACGACAGAGTACAAGTTTGTTTGATTATAATTTCATGTAATTGTATATTGACAGTATAAGTGGATCGTGACAGCTTTTTGAGTTGTTTTACGTGTGTAAAAATCTTGTATTTTTCATTACTGTGAACATTTTGATGTTCACGCTGACGATGATCTCACCACAACGTTCGTTCTGCTCTTGAGCTTTTGTCTCAGCAGGTAATGCTGAAATTAAAGATGTTGAAATTCACATTTTTCCAAGGAGATTAAGGACCACTCAAAGTTCATTCATCTCCCTGGAAACAGTTTGACACAACAACCTGGTGCTGATATTGTTTTGTCATCTCCCGTTTCCAAGGTGCTGAATGACTCGTCATTCAGATTATTTTACACATCATTTCCCAGACATCTGCTTCTTCGTGATTGTTTTTAACATAAAGTGATACTGATTTCAGCTATTCACGCAGCCTTAGCCAGCACCGTATGGTCAGTGAAGTTTTATTGTTCCTCCTCACGTCTTCCCCTGATTTAAGATACAGGCTCTTTCTCCACAACAGATGTTTTTACTATTTGTGCGTCTATTTCTATGAAAGCGTGGGTTGACTGAAACGTTTCCAGAGTAATGCATTTATGAGAAACTGCCTCTACAGTGAAAAATGAGAAGCGTCTCTTTGGACCTGCCTCGCTTCCAGTTTGCCTGAGGGAAGAACAAACACGTCAGCCACGCAGAAATTACAGGAAAACAATTGTTTATTTGACAACAATAGCTTCTTATTTTTTCATGCCATCTTTCAGCCGCCAGCAGACTCAAGTGTCGACGGGTCCGAGCTTCACAGACGACACATGAACCAGATTCAAATACGAAACATGATGGAGAAGCTCTGCAGAAGAGAGCAATGAGGAAATATAAGATAGAAAAGAGAATTAAACCAGTCGAGACAAGCTGGTGCTCCACAGAAGGAGAGGAAGCTCCCGTTTTCAAAATAAGAGCACATTCTCCTATTCGTACCAAGTGGCACTTTGTACTACTACTTGTGCAACAACAACTATTTTCATCACTGACTAATTGTAAATAAAAGAAAAATAATGCAATCTTTAAATGTCATATTTAATCTGAAAAACAGTCCAAAACCCAAAAACAGTCAGTTTACTCTCAGGGATGAAAATCTTCATCATTCCTGCTTCAGAAATGAATAAACGAATCATTTTCTGAAGTTCAACTGTTCACCTGATTAATTTTTGCACGTCATCTTTAATGGCTTGGATCCATGAGGAGAGTTAACAGAGCGTCTCTTTTCTTTTTTTCTTTCGTTCACCGTGTCCTGAGACTCACCCCGACGCCGCAGCTCTTTTGTTCTCCTTCATACGATCTCACTATTTGGTCTGACAATGCGACCACATTAAATAAAAGCAGGGTGGAGCGTCGACCTCAGACACGGCTGCGACCCCGAACAGGGCCGATTGTCAGAAGTCATTCAATGTCAAATTCCTTTTTATTCACTCCAGCCAGAACACACACACAGACATTCACATGGTTTACGTTTGGGTTTCTGGATTTGGCCCACAAAAGCAGCGCAGAAGGCTTCATAGGAAACAAAAGTCACATGAAAACACAGCTCAGGGCTTCTTTCCAAAGCCACCGTGCTGAGCTGGGACTTCTGCAGAAAACGCAGCGCGGGGATTTCCCCGTTGTTTGGGATCCGAGTGCGACAGTAAACACGCACAAGAGTAACGGCCTTATGTAACGCACTTTTACAATAACCTTAATGATAAACCTTATCAAAAAGGCCTTGCATGCTTATATAACGTGACCTCTCAGCTGAAGCATTTACAGTTTTCTGGAACTGATGATAAGACAGACTAAAAGGAAACACACTTTGAAACGAAGCGCCTGGCGAATCAGCGTTTAGAGGAGTGATATAATGTCAACCGTTACCTCAGGCTACATGGATTTTAATCCCCGAGACAGGGTGGAGACAGGAGGAGGGACTCGGTATCAACATGCTGTAATATCCTACCCTGTCGATGCTGCCTAGATAAGGATTATTTTGGGAGAGCAGCGACTCGATGACTGCAGCTGAGAAGTTGACTTCCTCAGATATAATGAGGTTAATTCAATTACTCCAGACTGGTAACGAGTCGAGGAGCTGTTTACTTTTGTATGCGACTGAAGCACATCCCTCCGGATTTGAGGCATGTGATGGGAGAAAATGTTTCTCTGAAGTCAAACACAACTACTCTGACAGATAACTCGTGTGTGTGTGTGTGTGTATCTGTGTGTATCTGTGTGTGATCTTCAGAAGGATTTCACATCCTCATTCTTCAACAGAAGCAGTCAAGCTGATGTTTATCTTTGTGCAAACAAGCATGTAAACTACGTGGCCAAAAGTATGTGGACAAACATTACCCCACATGAAGGCACGGGATGGGATTACGGTCAGGTCGAGACTCGGAGGACATTTCTTTATGACGCTATGGCGGCACCGTCATGTTGAAACAGGAAAGGGCACTCCCAAAACTGCTGCCAAAAAACTGAAAGCATCCTGTGTTAAGATGATCTTTTCTTGATTAAAACTAAAGGCCCAAACCTGAACTCGAGCTTCACTTGCACCTTTTATATATTTTAGTTATATATATCATATTCAACTCTTGTCTTGAGCTTCGAAAGGAGGTAGCTTATGATTAAAGGATTTCATATCCAAGAACTGCTCCGTGTAATTGTGTAAATCTTGAATCTTGGAGAAAAAAACAACTTAAAAGTACATAAGAGTAAGTACCCAGATAATTTTCACCATGAATCCTGCCATAACATGATGTTACAAGCATGAAGAAGAAGTCTTTGATGCTCATATGAAACCCTAATTTGTGACATGTTCCAGCCTTATTCTGAGTCAAGCCAGGCTAAATGCTGGAGGATGTGATGCAAGACCTTCGCGGTGTGATGAGACAAGCAGGTAACAGATTTGTCTTTCACGCTCCGTGCGCACACTCCTGTTTCCTTTTCGTAAGAAGAGACACACAATCCAGAGGCTGCACTTCTCGACAATCACCCCCACCGCCACCCTTTCCTCCCCTCCCCTCCAAACACAGCATCTAGATTTTGTCAGCATCCCGAATAAGCCGGGCTCAGTGGTTTCATGTTTCTTCAGATCTTTCAGGAAGGAGAAGCTCAGGTGTAAAAAACACAACTAATGATATTCAGCTGCCCCAGTTTCCTGTTTTTAATGTTTGAGTTCATATTTCCAGGGACACCTGAATGTGCCTGCCATCTTACTCCACGTTGGGCCAACAGGCCAATCGTGGGTTTTACCTGAGTGATCACCTGGAGGGGAAACCTTTGAACTCTGTGCGTCATGTGACCTGACAGCAGAGACAGATGATGGCACTGCAGGACAAGGAGGGGGTGGAGGGGTCAGGTTTCAGACTTGCATAACAAACAGAACAACGTGTACGACCCCTTCTTTTTTTTTCTCCCTCGACTCTCCATGAAGGTGAGTTCCTGTGCAGCTTTACGCAACGCGGAGACGTGCCAAATGTGCCAAAATGTGTCCAAAACGCGCGTCGACCTTTGACTTTAACATGTTAGTTTGACCACAAATAAAATAACAGTTGTTGATCCTGAATAAACAAAGTGCTTTAAAAAGGGGAGGAGGGAAGTTTGATCATTCAGGCGTTATCAGGCATGAGTCTTTACGGACGGCGCACAGCACCGACGCGTCCTCCGGTGGATGAACCGCGCGTCTTACCCGCCTCTTCGGTCCCGAGCGCGGAACAGCCGGTCCGATATCCGGGTGAAAACTCCGGCCATGGCCGGTGTGTACACCGAGTGCACCAGCCTCCTCCAGGACATGGGAGCCGCCATTGCTGCAGCGGGGAGGCTTTGAATCAACTTTATCGACACACAGACGCAGACAAAGACACTGTAGTTAGTTGTGATAAAAACCGATTCACTGCGCAAAACCGGGACATACATCATCATTTTACCTGCAACATCTAACAAATATGACAACGTTTGCATGGATAAATAGTGAATTATTGGGCTTATTTTTCTCTTCAAATGAATTTAAATGACCTCTAGTGGCGAGGCGGCAAACTACCTCCCCCCCACATGAGTCGAGCTTCCCCCTGAAGTAAAATCAGTGCACGTCTGCAGGCCTGATCAGGTGTTAAACCTTCTTCTGGTCAAACTGTATTTCTTTGCTTCTTCCTTCCTTGTTTGGTCTCTCCACACTACCTGAGACAGGCAGGTGTGACCTCGGCTCTCAGTGTCATTTCACACACACACACACACACACTCTCGCTCAGTGTGTGCTTTTGTTGTGACACTGTTGGTAGTGATTTGATAGTGGTTAGTACCAACAGGGTGAGCAATTAGAAGAATTACTGTGGTTAATGTAGAGCCTTTATGTTGCTGTTGTAGTTTATTGGTTTAACAACACAGAAAATAAAAGCAGCAAACACGTTATCTTTACCTTAAATTACTTTTATTGAATCATTTTATTTTCTGCTGCTTTTACTGCATTAGATCTGCTGCATTGGACAGCTAATATTTAACAGCACCATCACTTCTTTTGTTGTATATATTTTTCTATTGTATATATGT
>JAVQJZ010209048.1:0-10336 GCA_036025355.1 Leiopotherapon unicolor | reverse complement strand
GTAAGAAATGACAGCCTGCTAAACCTCCTCCTCTTTAAAAAGTGATTTCCCAATCATAATTTAGTAACCATAACCAGGCACAGCAGGTCTGTCAACCTTGGGATCAAACTGGTGTGTGTCTGGGAGCTGAGTGAGATACTAGTAGGATATTTTGAATTAAAGACTTTGGATGGTTGTATATCTTTTTTAGCCTTAATAAAAAAAATGGAATGGATTTCAGAGAGTCCACTCTAAGGTCAGTTTGAGGGGAAACAAGTTATTTAAAAACAAACTCAAGGTTTTGGGGCTCAACAAATAGTTAATTGATGGAGAAGACTTTGTGTGTTTTGGGGTTCAGATTACAGAGAAGATGGAGGTAAAGGGAAGTGATGATGCTGACGCAACAACAGCAGTCCAAACTAATCTTTCCTTCCTCTCTCTGAAAGACTGGGCATTGTAATTGCTTATGATCATTGTCTGACAACACACACTTCTGAGACAGATGAATGTGTGATATCACTGCCTCCAATCACATCATGTATCACAACCAAAGATGAATAATAATATTTTTACCATGAGTACGTCAGGTCCATGAGACAGCACAAACCCTGAATGACTGGACACCAGACGCTTACATCTCTTGGAGAAAATACAAAACCATCTACTTTCAGACTTTGAACAAAACAGCTTGGCTGTCAACAACCCCCATGCCTGCTCTGCATTTTATCATCACTATAAAGTTGGAACAGTACCGATCGCTTCTCTGTCCTGCTGTTAAGCTGATTTTTTACAGCTTGGCACTCTATACCAGAGCCCTTGTTGTTCAGAAGACACATGAATTCGCCAGAGGGGCGATTTGGAGCACATGCCAGTTTATTTGGTGAGCTTGGCACCGCTGCACATGAAACTGTAATAAAAACCCATCTGTTAGAAGACTGACGCAGAGCCAGTCCACTGGAACTGAGACTCATCCTCTGCAGTGGGTTTTTGTGCAAAGGTGTGTGTATGTGTGCCTATGGGTGCATGTGCATGCATACTCGAGCATTTGGCCTACACTTTCAAAGAGTTACCGTGTCTTTCTTCGGGTCTGATTAGGATTTCTCAGTGTTCTTTTTTTATATCTGAAGAATGCTGTTTCACTTCATACTGATTGGCTTACTCATCATACCAATGCTGCTGCCAAAAATACACAAGAATGTTTTCATGAAGATTTAATGTCAGACAGAAAACACAAGCGATTGAACACACTGACATGATCCTTGGTGTCCTCACACACTGTCAATCTACCCCGTGCATTTCAGCAACTGTGAATGCTCTGTTGAACCTCCTCTCCTCTCCTTTTGAAGGCAATTGCAATGTATTATAGTGTTGTCATGACAACGGGGTATAGTGATGGAATTAAGAAGCTGCACACACATGCAATTGCAAAAGTGATTGACTCCACATAATACGCCCTGAATGATGCACTCTCTCTTCGGGAATGCTGATGAACACAGGACGAGTCTCATCAGAGAGCAGGCACACTGCAGGATCCTGCACACTCTGAAAACCTCATCGTATTTACAAATCAAGTAATGCCTTTTTTAAGATAGGGCATCACATGCTTCTTGTTACATATTACACCGAGTAGGCAGGCGTCCTGAAATTGGATATTTTAACACATTAACTCACCGTAATAATGTGTGATGGCTACAATAGGTGTAGCCACAGTTCACGCGCTGATGTCTTCCAGTACTCAGGCACTGAGGCCTGCTGGGGATAAATGTAAGGTGGGAGGCTGAATGTGGTTGATCTGCTGGAGCATACATTCCCATGATTTAAACCTCATGACTGTGAGATGTGGCGTGGGCTGTAATGAACTCTATGCGCAGCAAATGCTTGGAGAAAGGCAGGCAGTTCAACTTGTCGGTGAGGCAAAATGTTATCAAAATTCTCACATTTCACCATGCTGCTGCAGAAGGGTTTGCTTCACAGTTGATCACTGTGTGGGACAAGGAATGTCATCCCCCAGGGGAAATTTTCAAGTACAAGCTTAGTTTTAGAAATCTATTGTTTCATTTTTCTTGGAATATAAAGGGACATAATACGTACAAATGACAACAGAGCTCCGGGAGTTGTTTCGAATAGGGACTCACTCCATCAAATATGTACAAAGACAGACAACTCTATAACTAGCGGTCCACTGTAGCCAAAACAAATAATCTCTCATACGAAATGCCTGTCTTCCAGAGAACTTTCTTTATTAAGTTTTCTCCAACGACAGGCCTATAAAGAACTTGCCACAGTATTTCTTGCAGGCCTCTATTTTTTTTATCAGTTATGAGTGTGCCCTTTTTAGTTAAATTAGGTCGAAGCTGTTCAGGTTTGTTCAGAGGTAACTGAAGATGGTATGATTTCAAATAAAATGGTGAGGTAATAAATGCTCTAAGATAATGGTGAGGGCTTCATATGCTTTTCAAATGGGACTGCATGTCTAGTCGCTGTTGATTTGGCTTAGCTGATCAAAAGGTCAGTCGCTCAGCTGTCCGGTGGGAAAGCTGAAGTGGACTCGAGAAAGCCAGAGCCTGCAGTACTGTATGAAAATTGGTGGGAGATTAAAAAGCGGTTGACTGCAATCTGCGCCCACTGTGTTGAAATGCCAAGGGCTGGTGAGAGTGAGAGCACAGAAGATTGCATCACCTCCTGTGCAAAAAGCTTGCTCTAATGAGGCTGTATTAACACTGCACTGTGTAATAGCCAGAATGGATAGCGCCTGTCCGGCTTCTCTCTGACTCGCAGGCACTGTGAGTCCACAGAGATAGCATTTAAGTGATCGCAAAGCTATTGACTGCTGAGGCATTTGCTTATAAAGAGCAATTATTAAGGAGAAGGAAATTTCACATCAGCATTAATGGCTACTGATCACAACTCATTCCACTGCTCCGTTTGCACAGTGGTATCATTTGACAAAGTTGTGATGTAGAAATTTAAATTTCCTCTAAATATTCAGCAGCATTGCATCTACATACGATACACATCACACTCATCACCACCACACCCTGATCTATCTTTATTCATTGCATGTTCCCGTCAAGCCACATTACCCTCAGGAGGGAAGCGGTAAACGGAAAGATGGTTAATGTGCCGCACCTGCTGCTGCTGCCAGGATGCTAGTTGACATCTTCGCTTCTCGGCGGCAGCCAGTTAAAATTGTACCAGAAATGAACAGGAAAGATTTACTGGAGCGCGAAGCCGTATCCAGTGAACCAGGAAATGGTGGCGAGGGCTTTTGCCATCATATAATTTTTCTCGAACGGTCAGCGAGATGACAGGTAGAGACAGAGTAGAGAGGCTGGCCAACGATCTGCCTGACTGAAAAGTGATGAATTCTCTGGAGTGTGAAAATACTTTCCTCCTGCTGTTGAGAACAAGTGTCATGGTGTAATGTTCATGAAGGGTCGTGTGCGCAGGCAAATGACATCACATTAGTTGGCGCTACAAAAGATGGGTTCGACAGTTTCCTGTCTGGTGGTTCAGCAGCTGCAAATAAGGGATCATTTTTCAACCACGTGCCAAGTTCTGTGCTGCATAACATTTTTTAAATTACGTCCTCTGGTTTTTAAAGCCAACGTGGTTACTATTGCATATAAAGTGGTGCATCAGGAGTGGGATTATGCTTTATTTAAATGTCATCAAAATGAAGGCACATCTTTTCCCCTGTTTGATGCCTTTGACACACTTTTAATGCACAGCGGCTGCTGAGGCTCGGCCTCCTGAGAAAGACAGTCTTCAGCTGCTCAAGTTGGCATTCTCCTCCACTTGACCCCTAAGAGGGGTACTTTCCTCTGAGTGTAAGCCCTGCACGTATAAAACAGGGTATGGCAACGTTTTCCAACATTTGACTCACAAAATAGCCTTGCTTTTGGAGGTGATTCCTGTGCTATCTACATGCTAAAAAGCTTGGCTGTGGCAAAAAGAGAAGATGCCTTAGGACTTACATGCTTTCGGAGTTAAATCCCAAAGGATCATATAAGTGATCCAAAACAGCCTGAAAACCTGGAATGATTGAGTATGCAAGTGACTGTGCCCACATTTCAAGCCTCCATCCTGAGCATTAACGTTGTGGTTACATGGTTTATAGAACTTAGAGCTTGGTTTAATATTGAAGATGTGCTGGTTCTGTGCACTCGGAAACCAAAGGATTTACTATCTGATGTGGTAAACAGAGCATTGGATAGGACTGGCGAGGCAACGGGCCACACACAATGCATATTAGCTCATCCTTCAGGAAACTAAGAATTAATGGCCAGAGGAGAATTAAATAGAATTAAACAATAAGCGAGCACTAAGACACATGTACCATGAGTCTACTGCACAAAATGAAGATAACGTCAGTGTCATCTGACATGACAGCTGGTGTAGAAATTGCTAGAAGTTAACTTAATGTTTTTTTTTACACTGCACATAAAAATATGCTGAACACTGTTACAGTTCTTTCTGTGGATGGACTCACATGACTTGTACAGCTGTGTGTCATTTGTATATGTCACCATTGTTCAAGAATATAACAGTGAGCTAACTTTAGATAAAAGCTTAGATTGCACAACGAATCGGATATCTAGGTGATGACTCAAAGGTCTGGAACCATATGTTTTACATGTTTGCCTGGTCCTCAGCACGTTACAGATGATGCTCCAGCAACCGAGCCCCACTGGAATAATTTGTTCGTAATTGATTTGTTGTTTTGGCTTTACTGGAGCAGTATCAATTGGTAGGCAAGCCTCAAAAGAGGTCTGAAGGCTTAAAATAACCTTAAGTTTAAAATACAAGGGAGGTCTTGAGCCAAGTTTATACAGAAGGACAAACCAGGCTTTATTTTGTATGTAATTAATTTGCATGATGACAGCCCAGGGATGTCCAGGGAGAACACTGATGAATATGTAAATGGTTTATTACAGGAATTCAAGTGAAAAGTGCTGCAATTTCCCTTCATATGCTGCAAAAATAATTATAGTTCTTCATGTTATTAACCCCCAGTACAAAAAAAGAGAATTCCTTTTTCACTTGCAATTAAAAACATGAAATTAAATGTAATAAAAAACAATAAATAAACATGCTATTCATTGTCACACTGAGCAAGTGTTATGCGGTACATCTCTGCTGATTGCATCAATTTGCCCAACAAGAAGAACCCACTCCTCTGTTCTGCTATCTAAAAGCAGCAGGTAAAAGAAGCGCCTGAATGTGTCAAAGTGAACTTGATAAATAATGGATGTCATGAAGCTTCTGTGGAAGCTGTCGGCTTTGAAATCCACTCCCCGGTTGAGTCACACTCCCAGTTCGCTCCCTTCATTTCATATTTTAACGGGCTCTGTGCTGTATAACCACCCTCTCCAACACACACACACACACACATATATACACCTCATCGTTGGCTTGGGCTGTCTGATGCACTTAGCTATGGGAAGGTGCTGAGCTCAGAGCTACCAGGCAGGTGATGTGTCCGTCTTAGGGGCTCACGTCTGCATACATCAGCTTCAATTTCCCCCCCAGTTCTCTGAGCCTGAGAGCCTGTTCGACACCACCAGGAAAGGAGCAGACAGCAGCACCAGCCGAGGGGAAAAATAAACAGGCTCCTTTGGAACCAGGCGCACGGTGAAAATTGTCAGGTTTCTCAAAGACCCCTCGAAGGTTAACCGTTTTTCTTTTGTAGCAGTGAATTGATTTCTGAGCTCTTCATATGGTGATCTGTTCGTGCTCACGTGCGGGCGGAGCGGGCTCTTTTAGCTGTGGATGTCCCAAATGTCTAAACCCCGAACAAATCATTTTGCGGTGTCGCTTGCACTCGCAGAAGACAGCAGGTGCCTTGAAACTAAATACCTCATTAAAGTCACGGCAAACAAATTGATTTTAAGGCCCCACGTGACTGTGATACAACTCGCATGAACCTGGGTGATCAAAATAGCAGTTAAAATGTGTTCAAACTTTCATCTGAAAGAAATGTTCAACCCCCCCCCCTCTTCCCCAGAAAATCTAAAATGCATGCTGTGAGCTCCACATGTCAGGCTCTTGCACAGATGGATCAAAGTCAGCAGGATAAATGGCTCCCTTCCCTTTGATAATAATTAATTACACACTCAAGCAAAAACAAATGCGTATGCAGGCACCATAGCAAATGTGAGGGGATTATACCTCTCTTGATAAAACCCAGAGATATAGAGTATCATATCAACTCTCTCTTAACCGTGTAGTTTGTATTGTTTTTCACTAAAAAGAAAACAAACAGCAGAATTTTCTTTCTATTGCTGCAAAGTCTGTCAGGCGCTACTTCTATGTGAGTAAACAGTGCTGACTTAAAGATGTGAAATAACAAAATAAAATTCATATATTTAACAGCAGTGTTTGTATAAAGCCAAGAGTGAAATGTCAGTGATATTTTAAACATGTTGCTCAATGTGTTTCTTTACAGAATACCAAAGAGACAAGGAGGCAGCCGAGAACGTTCTCCATGTCTCCGATGTGAGACCACTGTCCCTAAGATATAATATGAATCTCCTGGCTGTCAAACTGGGAGCGCAGGAACAGCGGCTAAAAGCCACTTGTCTTTTCGCGGTGCCACAGACCATGTTTGCACTGTCAGCCGGCGGACAGCTCAACACAGACCAGTACCTACCCACCTCTGCATCACGATGGTGATGTCGAATCTAAAAATACCCGCACATTTGGAGATATTGATACAACAGGAGTTTGGAGTTTGATGACTGTAACATCCCTCCTGAGTCTATAGCTGCACCACACCTGCTTCATACTCTGCTGCATCTTACTGCACCACAAATCCTCTGAGCCTTCACACCAACGGCCATTAAAAGGCGAGGAGTCGTTTCTCTCACTAGCACCTTTCAGGGTGGGGGGTGAAAACCATTAGATCCTTTTCACAGTAGATATTTTGACTTGTCAACACAGAAAAAAGCTCAAGTGTTTTTAACAACCATAATGATGGTTAAGTGTTCAAGCGAGCCATGTCAGTAAGTGTACACACAATATTCAAGCCCTGCATCACTTTAGTCAAACACAGCTAATCTATCTGTGCTTTGGCTGCTCTGAGAAGCCTAAATGTCTGCTCTGAAGAGGGTCTGTGTGAGCGTTAATAATCCTGTCGCTTCTTTATGGCAGGAAACATCAGATTTGTGGACATACTGTGGATTTTCTCCCATACAGTAGCTGTTTCTGTGTTAGACTGTTTAACCAGTGTTACATGTTCCTATTTTTATTTTAATTGACCTATTTCAAGGAATGCTTAAATAATTTTTATAAATTATGCTTTTTTTCTTGCGGAGAGTTAGATCTTTAGTTTGACAGCACAGTTCTGTGTTTACATGCTGGACTGTTTCTTGGCTGGGAGCGCTGACGTCCTGGAAACTCCCGATAGCCAAGAAACTTTAGATAAATTAAATTAATGTTTTTCTTTTTTGTTACAAACTAGATAAACTAGATGCCATCTGGCTGGTGGACTCACCCTCATGGTGATTGTAAAGAGGGTGACATCCATCTTTGCATATAACTCTTGGAGAGAAAGTGTTTCAGTGCGTCTCGTAAAATGTTACCAGGACAATTTCTTTAACTGTCAACTTCAAACATCGGCCACATAAAGCCTTCAACACAAATAAAGTAAATAAATTTAGTATATGGATACACAATAGCAGTGTATAAAATACCACACAAGCTCTTACAAAACAATGTCACCTACATTAAAGATAAAATCTCTAAGATGTTCTATTAAATAGCTGTGCATTATTATGATAAGTCACTCTCTTTGCAGGACTTTCCTGGAAATATGTGTGAAGCCACTGTTCCTTTTACTATGGTGAACAAAGAAAAGACTGACAATGACTGAAAGACTGATACAGAGGCAAGGTCCAAAACCTTTTTTTTAAATCTGAAAATCTTTGTCATCATCACACAATCTGAGCATCAGTGATTAAAATGCTGGATCTAAATCCACTGTGCATAATACAATACATGCATGTAGTAATAACTACAATATGTCTACAGCAGACTAATGGTTATCTTATGAGTGGTTTTAAAATAAAACAGGCCCGCCTATTTACACAAAGGTGTAAAAAACAAATCTATTTTCCCGCTTTATAGACCATTATGAAAAGAAAAAAACAAGGATAAATCTCCTGAGAGCCTTCACTTAAATATGATGAGGGAGATGCTCAAGTGAGTTAACAGGACTCGAATCTGGTGCAGGAATCAAACTCGGACCGACACACTGACGAGATCCCTCCGCCTAATTGACTGTCCTTAGTGTGTGTGTGTGCATGCGTGAGTGTGTGTGTGCATGTGTGCCGCTGCACCTGGTCCCTCCTCCTACTCCTCCTCCTCCTCCGGCCGCATCATCGTCTCCTCCCGCAGAGCCGAGCGGAGCATCAGCGGCAGCATCACTCCCTCTCTCCTCCTCTCTCTCTCTCTCCTCCTCCGGCTCTCCAGCTGTATGCCTGTGAGGGCTGCTCGGCGCCGGTGGGAATATCTGATCGATGCCCTCCACCTAATGTGACAGTTTGATATCAGCTGCTCGACACACCGGCTGAAGCGATGCGCGCCTTCGGGGTGATCACGGGGATTTTACAGTGCGCGGGACTCTACATCCAACTTAACGTCGGACACGGGGAGGTGGACAACCGTATCTCTGGAAACGGTGAGTTGTTTTGTTTGGAGGCGGTTGGACTGGAAGAAGAAACTCGTGATGCTTTTAATCATCACCATGTGGGGTGGAGTGATGGGGCTGATTGATTGATTGATTGATGATTTTCTGCAGATTCAAGTTTTTTTCTTGCTGGTCTGAAGGTAGATGTGGATTGACAGCCCTCACTGTCTCTCTCTGCTGTCTGTGATCATGTGAAACAGATGAATAATAATAAAAAAAAAACTTTTATCAAGCCTCTGTGTCCACATCAAAGCGGTTGACTGAAGCAGTTTTCATCTCCCTGACTGTGACAGATGTTTTAACATTTGCATTATCGGGATAAGTTATTAAGAGCTGTTCCACAATCATACTTCACTTTCAGATACATTTAGAGCAGCTTTCAGCACAGTCCTGCACCTTTTTGGTGCGATACAGCACAAAGGGCTTTTTTAAACCAGCGTCCAAGAGGCCTCCTCTGCGTATGATTTGAGCAGCAGCTGCCGACTGAAACGCCCTCAAGATTGTGGTGTGTTTAATTATTTCTGCGCCAGATCCCTCATGTGAAATAACTGCGGTAACTCTGGGATGAATTTTAAATGTCAGCTCAAAATAAACAGGTTTCCACAGAAATGGCGACACAGTATCAGAGGAGATGTGGGGCGAGCCTCGGCTTGAAAACACCACCATGACCTGAACAAAGCGTGCAGTGCCTGACAGTGTTTCTCTGTGTGGATCACCATTGTTTTAGTGGAATCAGGATGGGAATTAAAAGAAGATTACCTGTATGAGTTGAGGATGTTGTGCTTGCACCGTTATCCCATCTTGGCACATGTATAGTAAAAGTGATATATATATATATATATATATATCTATATATATATATATATATATATGTACAGTTTTTGCACAGTGTTACACAAACCTCCCTCAGCTGTTTTACCAAGCTTTGCACGCCACACATTGTTCTGTACAAGTGAACACTACTCCCCTTGGCCACCGACAGCTCTATTTATGCATTTGGGAGTTTTTGAGAGCATAAACTCCACATCAGGGAGTTTGAACCGCCAACCTTCATATCTTTCCTGAAGCTCCCTGAATCCCAGTAACCGGATAACAGGAGAGATCAATGCTTTTTATTCATGGTTCAGGCAGCGGATACTAAGGAAACCTCAGGAAAAAGCAAAGCGGAGGGGGTTGGTGGGGCGTGATGCAACATAAGCTCTCGTCAAAAGCCTGAATATTGCAATTACATGGCATGCGCCTTACATCGCTAGGCTACAGGCAACTTTCTTTGATGAACACATTTTGTATTGCAGAAGATGAGATGTTATTTTTGGGCACTGCATGAACAGTTGCACATCATTAGGTACGTTATGGAAGTAAGAACAAATGCTGTATCAAGTCAGCTGTTTAAGGTTAGACCTGGACTGTGAGCCCACAACGACAGAGCAGCACGTCCGCTGTCCACATCAACAGTGTTCCCATTTATTGATGTATTCAAAGGCAAACAGCCAGGGTTTGGCTCAAGGTTTAGAAAGATGTACCTGAAAAGGAAACTTGCAAGTCTGCGTGAATCACAAAAAGTGAAAAAAGAAAAAGAGCAAAAAAAAATGAGGATATGTGCCTTCAGTGTTCTTGAGACAAATTACAGCTCCTGTAGGCACCCAAAGGATAGAGAGATCTGTGCTG
>JAVQJZ010208952.1:0-17539 GCA_036025355.1 Leiopotherapon unicolor | reverse complement strand
CATTCAGTTTATGTTCATCATTTCTACATGAGGAATAGGTTTTTATACAGTATTTGTGAAAATATGTTGTATGCAGAATTATTTAATGTGAAAATTCAAAATGTACATATATTACATTTATGATAGTATAGATTTTTTAAACTAGCTTTTTAAATGAACAAATTAAACAAACATTGTTGCATTTTTATGTCTTTAAATGTCTCTGGAGGGATTTAAAAACCATCAAAAGTTTGTGTGAAAAACAACTTGAACTGATAAATTGTGCATAAATCAGTTAACTGATTCATCAATTAATCAACTTCTCTACTTGTATGGTAAACCTCCTCGTGTGTTAAACTCTGGTGAGTATTAAAATGAAACTCTTTTATAGTTTCCTGGAGCTGTGTTGTGTTTTTGGAAACGCCGGATTGCGCCTTTAAAAGTTCTTCGTTTTCGTGTCACTATAGAAACGGAGGCGGGAGGAGGGGACGCAGAGAGGGAGACGACCTGCTGAACGTTTGAAAAGCAGCTTCAACCAGCTAAAAAAGGAGCAAGAAGAAAAGAGATCTGAGGAGTTTGGAGGCTTTGGAGGCAGAGCGATGAGCTGCAGGCGTCAGTCTCCGTGAGTGGATCAGTGCGCAGCGCGTCCGGGTGGTGTGAGCAGTCTGATGACTCTGTGCTGTGTGTGTGTGTGTGTGTGTGTGTGTGTGTGTGTGAGCAGGGACATGCAGGCCGGTGTGAGGACTGACGACTTCTTCAGGGACCTGGCCGCGGTCCTCTTCGAGCTGCAGAAGACTCGTCGGGAGGAGAAGGAGCTGCGCGTAAAGGAGCAGGAGCGCAAGCTGGTGCGGCTGAAACACTCAACACATGAACATTTCTTTCTTTTTATGGCCTCTGTGCTGCAAAAAAGTCGAGTTAATTCTGTCAGTTACTGTTAAAGCAAATGCCAGAGGACAGTTTACTTTCATACTTTAAAGGAGACCAATCTCATTGTCTCTTCCTGTTTTATGGAGAGAAACTAGTTTTTATGGCCTGGATTCATTTTCAAATATAATTAAAGTTATCAATAAGAGTTATTAAAGATATAAGTGCCAACAAAATGAAAATAGATATACCTATGAAGATCAAGTAGGCCTTTTTATAAAATTGTGCAAAGCTCCTAAAATATAAATCTCTGACAGGAAATGTGACTCAGTAAAATGCTACAAAAGCCTGAGATACATCTGTTTATTAATACAATTGTTCTTGTGTAAGTTTGAAAATGTTTCAGTAACTCATAATAGTATTTATTTTTTAAGGAAAGCAATAATGATTTAGGATAATGGGGTGACCACTTCCTGGACACTCCCCTGCTCTTAATGCAGCTCCTCACCTGTGTGTTCACTAGTCTTGTTTTTTTTTCAGCCTTTGAAGTGTTGCAGGTAAACAGATATATGACTGAACAAACAGAGAAACCGTGATGACTATGGCTGAAAAAACTTGAGGATGTGAGGTCCAAAACTCACCTGCAGATACAATTCATTGTCCTTTAACTGGAAATGTGTGTGTATATGAAGAAGTAACCTTTTGCTTATCGCTTTCGTTCTGAGTGCTCACTGTCCTGATTGTCTACACGCAGCAGCAACACTCCTAGTCAGCTAAAGTTACCTTCTAACCTGCTGTGTGTGTGTGTCGGTGTGTGTGTGTGTGTGCCTGTCTTTCTGTGTGTTTTTATGCAGTATTTGCAGCATTTGCAGCAGCGCATAGATGAGCTGCAGGAAGAGGTTAAGAGGGTGGAGGAGTTACACTTGAACTTCGACATGTTTCTCAAGGTGCAGTAAGAGCCCTGTTCACACACACACACACACACACACACACACACACACACACTCATGCTGGATTTGAATTTTTGCTGCATCCTCCCGCCTCCCTCTGTGCAGGATGGAGAAGCTGATCAAGCTGTTCGGAAAGGAGAGAAGAGACGGGAGGAGCGTCTTCAGATGGAGGAGCACCTGAAGAGGCTGGAGGAGGAGTGTGCTCAGCTGATGAAAAGAAAACAGCTGCTGCAGCGTGAGGTGCAGAGACACACTTTGTATGCAGACTTCATGGACCGGGTGATCAAAATGACAAAGGTACTGCAGAGACAAACGTGTGAGTGAAGCTGAACTTGTTTTCGAGATCTCATTTTAAGGCTACACCTTCTGATGCACCTGTGTTTGTGTGCTTCAGTTCGAAGATGTGCAGTCGCTCACGGGGCATTTAGAGAGCCTTCTCCACTTTAGAGACCAGCTGTATCAGAAGGAGAGTGAGGCGCGGGAGCAGGCCGACCAGAAGAGGAAAGCGCTGCTGATGCTCGAGGACCAGCATCAGCTGCTGCGGCTGCACAAGGCCAACCAGCTGTCGCAGCTCCAGACCAAACTGGACAAGACGCGCGCTGGAGCTCTCACATGGGTATCACACATTATCCGAAACACTGGCAGCAAATGTTGTTAAAGACTGAAGTATGAAATTCAGTTGTGTCTGTCTACATCCAGGAAAGGCAGTGGAACCACATTCAGGAAACAGCGGCAAAGAAGACGCTCCTGCTGGGACAGATTAAGATGGCGACCCTCAACCTCTATGAAATGACAGAAGAAGGCATGGACGGGGAGGGAGGCGTGGACATGAACGACACGGAGAAACAGCTGGAAGAGGTGTGTGCTTCCTCCGGCAGAGCAGAGATGAACGCTAAAAAGCCAGAGCAAGAGAAAACCATCAACTAACTGTTTCCTGCCGTCTCCCTTTTCAGGTGAAGATGTTCCTCCAGGACCACGAGGAGATAGTGAAACAACATCAGGCTCCCTCGCAGAGAGACAGCGGAAAAAAGGAAAGATACAGGGCCAAAAGGCGCACCAAACAAACACGTTAAAAAAAGAAGTTTGCATGTTTCTGTAATTTCATTTCATGCAATTATACACTAATGAAAACATAACACTGAGTATTATATTCAATGTCTGCCAATAAAGACACCTAAATCCTACACATACTTGAAGACGCTGAACTTCAATAAATGTGAAGAGGATTGTACTGAAGTGTGTGAAAGGGTTTTTGGGGAGTTCAACCTAAATATATTACATGCTGGGAGGTCTGCTAATACCGTCTTCAGTTGACTTGAAATAATCAGTTAAGTGAGTTAGATTAGTGAGTTATTACTTTGCATTTATTCTGTCAGGGGCAGGGTGTAAACTTAGCCTCCGGTTTAGTTTCTGAAGAAGTCTCCTGCTTTAACTATGGTTTGAGCCTTTTTATCATTTGAACCATTTTAACCAAAGATACAACCAGGTGTGTGCGCACAGAAGGAATTTGACTTTTTCTTGCACAGAAACAGATAAAACAGCTAGGAAGAGGGACACCGAGATGAACAAATAAATGTAAAGAATATTCAGGACTATTATCCATACAAGTATGTAAAAAAAACGCTCTAAATGTACAATAATAGTGACTGAACTGTATTGAAACCTGTGAAAGGGTTTTGGAGAATTAAACCTAAATATTCTGCTAATAATCTCCTTAATCACGCTTGATTTCAAATTCAGAAACTGGTCTGATAGTGATGCATTTAAAGTTGACTTGTTTTTACTGCTGTACTGCTTGTACTGCTACTTCATGTCTGCAGGAGCAAATGAACATAGCTGTTTGATAATTCACAATACAAAGTCCTGTACTGCCACCCTGTGGATTTTACAGAAACTAGCTGCTGGTGAAGTTCAATGGATCAGTCTGATCATGACTTGCGTGGATATCCATTGATTAAAAATTATAAAATGGTTCGTCATCTGCTGCTGTTTTATCATTATCAGGTATTATATTTAGCAGCACAGTATTCAAATAGTTCATGCTAGAATACATTTTGATCCTCCATCCTTTATAAATATACATTTTTTCACTTTTTTCTTATATTCCTTCTTGTAGTCTTTCAATCCCAAAAATTGTAAAAACCAGTTTAAAACATAAAAAAACTTATTATCAACAGGCTGTTTTTAATAAGACACCCAAATATTTGTGCTCTACAGGTGGAGTGCACGTCGGTGTAGCATCACAGTAATGAAACCAGTTGATGGTTTATTTGGTCTTCTTTCCTTTGCCTTTTTTGGCCTTCTTGTTCTTGCTCTTGTTCTTTAAGGCCTTGCGAACGCTGTAGCCTCTCCACCGGGCCTGCAGACAAATGGCAGCTTTGGTCTTCAGCTCCAGCTCCTTCATTTCCTGCTGCCTCTTCTCCTCCGCCAGCCGACGCTTCTCCTGGATCTGGTTGCACTCGAGCTCGAGGACAGAGAAGGGCTTCTCCAGCCGCCTCAGCTCCTCCTCCTCCCTATTGTACTCCATTTGATTCAGCTCCAGGTTGGCCTGAGAGAAGAGACGGTGGTGTACAGTGACGGGCAGAATATTGTGGAGCAGAATGATGCATGTAAACAATATCCTGAATATAGTTTGATAAAATCATCTCAACAGACAGCTGATGAAGACTGTGAGATGTGGCTGAAGTTCTAGAAAAGACTGATTAGATTGTTTTGTTGTTTTTGTTGTACGATATCGGGAGTCAAGAACTTGAGCTGTTGCATTAAAATCCTGAATAACCTGCAGATGAACTGGCATCCATGAGAATTCACATTTCATAAGCTTGAGAGTTTTTACCTGTTTTTCTCCCATTTCGTTGTCAAAATGTTGGATCAAGTATTCAATTTCATTCTCCACCTTTTCATTTTTCTGCCAAGGAATAAAAAAACAGCTGACATGGAAACTGAAATAATAAAAATACACCTTTACTTTGACATGTTTTACGTGTACCTCTCGCAGGACTCTCTCTGCCTGTCTGTTTTCAAGCATCAGATTGTTGAGCTGAACGCTCAGTTGATCAATATTCTGCTGTACACTGCTCTGCTTCTTCTCCGAGGTCTTGATAATTGACTGACACTGCATGTCTGTGAGCAGTAATATGTCTGTGTCTGCGTTATCCCCATGCAGGGAGTCCTTCAGCTCTTCAATCTCTTTATTTTTCTCAGCAATCTGAAATACGAACAGAGAGAAAGGAGAGATGAGATGCAGCAGAAGTCGAGATACGTCCAAGCACGTCACACATACAGAGGTTTCTTTTGGTGCTCACCTGTTCATCTAGTTCCTTCATTGATATAGCTACTTTTTCCTCCATTTCATCTAAGCCCTCCGGATCTTGGTATGAGCTGAAAGGCGTCTCTTTTCGGAGACGCAGCTGTAGCTCCTCGTCCGGACTGGTCAGCAACATTTCCACCACGTGGCTGTGAAACTTCTCGAGCAATCTGATCAACTCGCGCTCGCTCTGCCCTACTTCTGAGCCCACCTCTGCCCTCAGATCATTAACGGCATCTGGATGAGCTCGAACAAGCCTGAACAGATCCCTAACAGATTTCTTGACATCCATCTCAAGCTGAGCCCTCCTTGCTTCCCCGTCAGTCTCCTGTTTGAGACCTTCCAGCGTCTCCAGTCTCTCATCTAATGCTTGATGCTCTCGAAGCGCCCTGCTCAGCTCCTCGTCTGCAACACCAGACTCTCGGTTTAAGCGGAGCAGGGCGGGCAGACTCGCTGCGATCTCCACCTGTCTGATGCAGCTTTCCAAGATGCTGGAGATGTGTTGGGCCTCAGGAGAGAGCACCGTCCTCTGTGGGCGCGCCTGGTTCTTCAGAGCATCCTCCTGTTTGGCCTTTGCCTTCGTCCTTGACAGTACTGTTGCTCCCTTTGCAGACATACTGTAAAACAGTCATACATTACACATTAGCATAAAGTGTTTCTTGTGGAGATTATTGTAGCAGTATTATTTGTATTATTTGTGTGTGGAGAGTTTATGAAAGTGTCTCTCAATCCATATAAGCCTAAAGTGAATTGAGAATGTGCACACTGATGGTGAAACTGTAGGATTTTTCCAATTTAAAACTTGATTGACATGTAGTTTCACAGCTCATTCATACACATTTTCAAGTAATATTTCTACTACACTAACCCCACTGTTAGGTTACAACATACAGTTGCATGCTATTGGCTTATAATAATTATTTTTGAATATTTTACAGCATAATGTGAGTCTGCTGTGGCATATTATATACCATCAAACTATTTCCATTATTATGTGTTAAATTAATTGGTTAAATGGTTTAACAGGAGGTTTACAGCTTAGTTTAGATGTATAATCTCTGTAAAGGTTACCTGTGGATTTGAGTGTTGTTTGCTGCCTGCAGAAAATACTGTTGACATTTTTTACCTCTGTTGCTAGGATACCACTAATGCGGGTGGGGAGGGTGAATCAGATAACCTGCAGAGATAGTGCATAGTTTATGAAAATAATGAAAACAAATGCCTGTATATATGAGTGTTTTTATTATATTAAAAATGACCAATACATAAATGCATGTGATGCTTAATGTTTAATTAGTAATGTTGTTTTTTTAAATTAGCTTTTATTTTGAAATGCCAGCAGCGGTCCCGAGCCTGCCGTAAATCGCGGCGGTGTCGTGACGGTTTGTTGATGTCCCTGCAGCCCGTAGAGGTTTTCTCGTCGCTGTCTCGGTGAAGAAGTGTCTTGTTCGGTCGGATGTCCTCAGCCACAGCCCGGCCTGTGTTACACCGCTGACGGGAAAGGTGTGTGGACATGCTGCCGTGATGGAGACGCCCGGCCCGCCTCGGCCCGCCTCGGCCTGCCCGCGGGACCGACGCCGTTGACCCGGCGAGAGATGCCGTCTGGCGGCGGACTAGACGCCAACACTGGGCCTTGCTCCCTCCAAAAACCCTGCAACTATAACCCCTCCCTGGATCTTTTAACCCGCTGCTCAGGCAGTTAGCTCTCAAAGGCAAAGGTTATTTCTTTTATTGCTTTATTTTTTTTAATCTATTGTCCGAAAACATGGAGTCCGACGACGACGTGCCGCTCATCTTAACCTGGGACGAAGCAAACAGCGGGCTGCTGAGCGAGGACACCGAGAGAGGAGACGAGAGTGAGTTTGTTTGGCCACAGTGGAGTTATGATAGTGTGTGTGTGTGTGTGCGCGCGTGTGTGTCCAGGGCTCGTGCACATTGGACTTTGCAGTCAAAACAGGAAATATCACTGTTTATGTTGTGCACACAGTTCAAATTAATTGTTGTATTTGCTCATTATAATGCCCTGCGTGCAAAGTACAAAAATTAATCATGTTTTCATAAAAGGGTGTCATGTCCAGTCTTTATACGAGGTGATGATTCAACTTTACTCTGCAGTTTGTGATGCACAGTTTTTATTTGGCTCTCTTTACTTTAAATGGGGTGAAGAAAACATTGAATTGCGTGCTCCAAAATGACTCACAGTTGAATCAGCACCTCTCTAATTCAGCTTAAGTTGACCCTCTTTACTTTAAGTGGGGTGGAGGAAATATTTAGCTCCAACATAAACATTAACCATGCTCCAAAGTGGGAATCAGTACAGATAATTTAGGCTCATGTACTTCTTCTGTGTGAGGGATTTCAAAGTGCAGAGATGTAAACTTTAATTAAGCAGCACATAGGGTCACACAAACATGAGTTTCCATGAGCGATGATTAGTTTTGGCTCCACGATGCATTGTTTGTGCAGTGTTGTGTTTAAGAGAGGGTTTGTGAGTATTTTGTGATGTAAAGTCAATGCTTGTCTACTCACCAGATGTGCACTTGTTGCTGTTTTAATGCTGCTGACGGTCAGCTGTGTGCATGCTGCACGTCCCCTCCAGGCCACCCTGCTTTTAGTAGAGAAAAGAGAGGGTGCACCCAGCTCTGTGATCACGTGTGTGTGTGTGTGTGTGTGTGTGTGTGTGTGTGTAGGACGTATGTGTATCCATGCATCCACTCAACATAGTAATCCTGCTGCCTTTGTGTTCCTCACATATAAGCTACTAAATGACCCATCGGAGAAACTGCTGCCTCAGCGCGGCCGGCACCCCTCAGCCCCTCCCCGGTGCTCATGGGCAGCATGTGTGTGTTGTGTGTGTGAATGTCTGCAGCCTGTGTGTAAGTGTGTGTCTCTGTGTGTGTGTGTGTGTGTGTGGGCTCGCTGGATCATTTTCTGTGGCTCTGGAGGTGAACAGGAAGAGGAGTGTGTTCTCTCTCAGGATATGTGGGAGTGGTGGACAAGGGGGGAAGTATCCTACTGTCCTTGCTGATTACTGTTGGAGCTTTCTGGAAAGAGAAGGAGTTTGAACCTGGACGTTGAGAAAAAAGGGGGGGGGGCTGCATTGTATCACCAGAGTGACGAGTCACATGCTTGGATCAAAGTGTGGAGCGACTGCTGGTGGTCAGGACCCTTCAGATCTCCACAAAACTTCATTTCACTCATCCCGGGAGCGAACAGCCGCGACTGCTGAGCCTGTTTGTGTTTCTGTGAGCATGTCCTCAGCGTGTTTTCGACCAGGCGCTCCCAACGTGTTATTGTTCTCGCACAAATGAGGGGCTGGAATGGCACACGGCAGACACTGCGTGCACTCCCATCAGGATAACAGCCAGGCTGGACTGGAATCTGATCTTCACGCTTCGGCTCGATCTGCTGCCGTCGCGGTGGACGGGAAGAGTCTGGGACTGCATTTTTAGAGGCTCATATGGTCTCTCCTGCAATTTATTCCAAGGAGTCGTGCCTGAAGCAGAAACATGTGATGTACAGTGCGTGGGAAGAGCACCCAGACAGACTCACACAGGGCTGAAATATGCAGCTGCAGGAAGACACATGGAGGGATTATTACTGAAGAAAGAAACTGTGATTCACATTTATGAGAGATCTGACTTGAATCTATAAATTCAGGTTATTCAGAGCTAGTCTGAATTTCACCTTTTTCATCTTTTTTTACTTGCATTTTTGAGTAAATCTTGCAGACAGTGCAGCTTAAAGAAATCTGTGTCATTTAAAACGTCATCATCTAATTCTGCATTCGCCCAGCCTGCTGCTGTCTCAGTTTTATTAGATATTTCGATGTCTCCCCTGTCTGCTGAAGTTAATCACTGTCCTCCTGGTGGTGTGGGATTGATTCCTCCTGTGGTATCTCTTGTCTGTATCCTGTCTGTGGCAGGAAGGAGACGTAACAGACAATGTGACATCAGCGCAAACTCGGCATTTTCTCACCGACGGGCAGCGCTGGGTTCAAAGTTCAAACTCTGCATCGTAGTCAAGAGGGCGCTGTGGACTTAATTCACATTTGTGACAGTACCTCTCATCAAGGCGGCTGTAAGAGAGACACCTTTTTCCCCAAAAAGGAGTAACAGCTGTCAATGAAGCGTTGAGCCTCGTAAGCGTTGGCTCATTGTTGTGTCTCCAGTGTCACTTTGATCCCCTCGGACTATTTTATATTTCTGGATCTGGGAGGACTCGCATCCGGACTCCACTTGTAGCTGCGTCTCTGTAGTCTGACTGGAATGTTTGGCCATCTGTATGTCCAGATGTGTGTGGATGCTGGAATAAGACCAGTGTACTGTGAATGACACACACACACACACTTGTGCTGTGGACTTCAGGGACTTTAAAACGTTCATGCAGACAAATCCAAAGTGATCAATGGAGTGTTTATGTGGACAGGCAGCTGGTTTCTATGAAGATCAGGCCCAGACTGAGACTCCAGTAGTGATCTCTTCCTATGCCATACAGTTAGAACTGGGCCGCATTGGTAGGCACATACCCCTCTACATACTGTGTGTGTGTGTGTGACCTTTTATATGATGTTAGAGGAAGGATAAATGTGCAAATTAAAACACAGCTTTATTGAAGGCACAGTTTGTTGTTCTTTCCCCGCATTAAGATGGGCTGTATCGATGCACTGACTCTTGGGTGTTTTCTTCCAGATGGAGGAGGAGGCAATTACGACATTGTCAACAACGCCGTGATCTCAACACCTGGACCACAAAACAACAGAACCCAAAATGTTTCCCTGCGGCAGAGCTGGGAGATGAATTACCAGGAAGCAGCCATCTACCTGCAGGTATTCAGCCGCAGTGGATTGTGTTAGTTAAAGAGCTGCAGCTGAGATCACATGGTCATCTTAAGGTTTTTATTACACCATCCACACTGTGTTGTTTGTAGACTGTTAAACCTTGTGTCCTGTCTAAGAGCTATATTTATATCACAAGCAGCAGCTGGAAGTAATAAAGTTAACTTCATAAACAAGGAACTTCAGTGTACCAAAGGGGATGTACAAATAAAGCAATTACTGGCTGATTCAAAGTTCACAGTTTCACAAAGACACACTGTATGTTCAAAATACATTTACCTAACTCTAACCCCCTATAACATGTTATATCTACTATAAATAAGGTATTGTTCATATTGACATTTGCATGTTTGCAGTCTTCTTCCTCACTGTCTTTGTTGCTACTGTAACTGGTGATCAACAGACTTGTGTGTTACTGGCAGAAGAAATGTGATTAGACCACCTGCTTGTTTGCTTGTAATACAATAAATGTACACTGCTCTGTGTGTTCAATGGAAACAAAACAGGGACACATCACTCGTTGCTCTTCAGCGCTGCTAGTGGCCAAAAACTCTGCGGGGTAACTTTTAAGAAAAGGTGCATCGGGAAATGTTATGTATCTATAATACATAACATTTCCCAATTAGCATCAGTACTTTTAACAGGATGGATTGATTAACAGAGCATGATCAACAGATGAATCCATAATGAAAGTAATCATTAGGTACGGCCCAAATTATGTGTATTTGGTAGTTTTGTGCCTTTGAGCGGCTCGTGTTTAGTAGTTGCTCTGAAGTCTGGATGATAGCAGCTTACCACCACACAGCACATTTTTTTTACATCAAGTGCAGAAAAGTTGTGAAAGCAGTGGATCCCAAAGCCCAAAGACTTCCTTTGGAAGCAAAAAAGAAATTCCCAACTTGCCAGATGGTTTGTAACAGCAGAACAAGTGCAACATTAATGGTTACTCAGATATTAAAATGCATCAATTATTAAATTGCTATTTGCAGCTCTATGTCCCTTAGTTATGTTGACAAAAAAACCTCAACAGAAATACTTTTATTTTTTTTGTCTTTTTAAACATTGCGTGCAGGAGGGAGAGAACAACGACAAGTTCTTCACCCATCCTCGAAACCCAAAGGCTCTGGCCGCGTACCTGTTTGCTCACAACCACCTGTTCTACATGATGGAGCTGCTGACCGGCCTGCTGCTGATGATGCTGTCGCTGTGTGAAGCTCCCGCCGTGCCCTCGCTGCGCCTGGACGTCTACGTGAGTGAGCGCGAAGGCACTCTTGGAAACAAAGCTTGTAAAGAAAGTTTTCTATAACCGTGTGTGTGTGACACCCCCGCAGGTCCACGCCACACTGGAGCTGCTGGCTCTGGTTATGGTGGCGTTCGAGTTATGCATGAAACTCCGCTGGCTGGGCTTCCACACCTTCATACGACACAAGAGGACCATGGTGAAGGTAACATGGTAACATGGTGTCACACAGTGGCTGCTTGCTGATGGCGTGATGATGGAGTCATTTTACAGTAATCACAGAGAAATCCTATCTTCCTTCTTGCCTCGCTCTACAGGGAGGTCAGAGGTCAGGGTCAGTCACTTCAGCACTTTGGATGCTTGCTCTCGTAGGATTAGGTCCACTGCTGTCTGCGGGCCTCCACATCACACTTTGAAATTCAGCCTCTGTTCCTGCATGTTGTTCATTTTGTGTCTTTTCCCCACAGACGTGTGTGTTGCTGCTACAGTTCGTGGAGGCCATAGTGGTTCTGATCAGACAGACGTCTCACGTACGAGTGACCAGAGCCCTCAGACCAATTTTCCTGGTGGACTGTAGATACTGTGGGGCTGTGCGCAGGTACCAGAACAAACACACACTCACACAGTCAGGTCAGAGTTACGGCCAAAACAAAATGTTTCAAAAGTTTTAGCTTCCTCAATTGAGACATTTTCACTACCACCCAAAGAAGAGACCTCACAGACTGTACAAATGTTCTTTTTATATGAAAGATAAAAAGTCTGTAAAGATGTAATCTCAATGATTTGCATTTCAATAAATTTGTTAAGTCACTATCATTCACCAAATGATGCAACACATCAGGCTGTGGCCCGCTGATAAAAGCCTGTATCATTCACAGTATTCTGACTTGAGACTTTTAACACAGCAGACTTGTTTTTCAGCTCTCGCGTGTGTGAAGCTGCATGTTGTTGTTTTCCGGCCTCTGTTAAAGGTGTGAGCAGATGGTTACTATGGCCAAATGAACAAAGAAAAAACTGACTGAAGTGAGATCCAAAAACACACCTAATAATTACAGATTATGCCGTAGTTGCGGTGAAAGACAACAGAATGAAAATCTTGGAGATTATAACTTGTGAGCTTGTAGCTCAGTTAGATTTGTGCTTTATTTGACTTGAAAACGTCTACTGAGAATCCGCTGACGGGTTTTTGTTTGTGCCTTCTTTGGGTGAAACTGTTTGAAGTCACACTAATCAAATCCTACACACGACTTTTAAAAACTTATTTGTAAAATGTGTTTAGAAAGCTGGCTGGTCTCACTGAAGCTCCTTTGTGAAATGGTCTCTTGTCTATTTCCTCAATTTGGTTCATCACTAACAAAGTTTCTTTCCTCCCCTCAGAAACTTGCGTCAGATCTTCCAGTCCCTCCCGCCTTTTATTGATATCCTCCTGCTGCTGCTTTTCTTCATGGTTATATTTGCTATCCTGGGTAAGATAATGTATTATTATTTTAATGTTGATTCTTTTCTGTTTCTCTGAAAATAATAAAATAGTTCCTCTGTGTGTTTGACTGTGCTGTCATCTCCTCCCAGGTTTCTGCCTTTTCTCACCAAACACTGCTGACCCGGTACGTCTGGCTTTTAGTCTTCCTGGCATTAATTAGCTTGTCTGAGTTATGTAAGTTTGGGTGGTTGTTCTCGTCTGTGTCTGAAGTGGTCAGATTTCCTGACTGAAACCCTCTCCTCTCTCGCCACAGTACTTCAGCACTCTGGAGAACAGCCTCGTCAGTCTGTTTGTGCTGCTGACCACGGCAAAGTAAGCACGCCAGCACATGTACAGTTCGACTATCTGCGCACACACACAGCATGCAAGCAGCACTTCCTGCTTTTAGAGCTCATCATGAATGCTTTCGCCTGGCCGCACATGTTTTTTTTTTTCCAGCTGATTCTGCAGATTGGGTGTCTCATGACTCGTGTGTGTCCTGTTTCCCTCTTCGTTGTAGCTTCCCTGATGTGATGATGCCAGCCTACTCAAAGAACCGCTGGTCCTGTGTTTTCTTCATTGTTTACCTCTCCATAGAGCTCTACTTCGTCATGAACCTGGTAAAAATGAGAAGTCTTACTCTGTTAATAATAAGACAAGCCTTCCATGTAGGATTACTCATCAGCTCGACCTTTTCTCTGCTCCCCCTCCAGCTCTTGGCAGTGGTGTTTGATACGTTTAACGATGTCGAGAAGATGAAGTTCAAGTCTCTTTTGCTTCACAAACGCTCCGCCATTGACCACGCCTTTCAGCTGCTGGTCAGCCGGCAGGTACGACCTCGCCCTTGTACATCCTGAGTGCATATTTGGTTCAGATGATTCATTTCGCGAAGCGCTCACAGCCTCTGTCGTTTCCTCTCCAGAGGCCGATGGGCGTGTCGCTGAAACAGTTCGATGGCCTGATGCGATTCTACAGACCGCGGATGTCTGCGAGAGACCGCTTCCTTACATACAAAGCTCTCAACACCTCAGGCGCTCCCATGCTCAGGTATCTGCCAGATGTTTGTCAAGTCTTTCATTCTTACATTTTCATACAAGGTCATTTAACAGGTTTGTTTTGCTGCAGTTTGCAGGACTTTTACAAGTTCTATGAGGTCACTGGCCTTAAATGGAAGGTAAGTGGTCGTATATTTGTACAGTAAGTTGTAATTTGGCCTATTTGTTGTCCTTTTAGCTGTTTTTAATGTACATGAACTGTATACGTGTGTGTTTAGGCAAGACGCAGTGGAGAACATTGGTTTGACGACCTTCCACAAACAACCTTCCTCATTTTCAAAGGCGGGTTCTCTGTTCCTTGTCTTGTGTTTATTCAACCAAACAAATAAGTCTCTCGGTTCCTTGTTCTCACCACTTCTTCTCTTCATTTAATAGGCATCAACTTGCTTGTGAAGTCCAAGGCCTTTCAGTATGCCATGTGTAAGTGCAATCATTCAAATTCTCCTCACTGCCCTCAGAGATGTGGAGGAAAACTCTCCCTCATCTAAAACCTCTCAATCGTCTCTTGTGACTGCAGATGTGGTGGTGGCCATCAACGGTGTTTGGATCCTTGTGGAGACTTACACGCTGAATAGTAAGACCTGCCCCCCCCCCCCGTACCATGAACCAAAAGAGAGCGTTTTGCACAGCAGGTCTCTCACTTTCTTCTCTTCATGCAGGCGGCTTCTCCTGGTCCAGATTTGTCCCCTGGAGTTACATCGTTTTCCTGACCAGTCAGTAGACTCCCACAAAAAAAACTGTATTCATGTGGTCATAAAGGGCACCAAGCATGATTTAAAGCTGTTTACATGCATGCATACTAATATTAACTCTGCCTCTGTCCTTCCACTTTCAGTTTATGGTGTAGAGGTGTTATTGAAAATTACAGGTTTGGGGCCGATGGCTTATTTCAGCTCTGGGTGGAATCTGTGAGTAAAAATTTGGATAATGGGTTGATTGGTTTACAAGTGCTGAATCCAAAACTTCAGACTCGTCACAGTGGGAGTTACACTGCATGAATGTAGAGCCCCTGTTGGAGTCGTACATTTGGATTCAGCACCTTTATTAAAATGGGGTTCCTCTGTGAAAATATCACCCTCAAACTGGTTCTGTGTATGGGTGTTAATCCCTTCCTGTCCAGGTTTGACTTCTCAGTGACGGTGTTTGCCTTCCTGGGTCTGATCGCTCTTGCCTTCGATATGGAGCCTTTTTACTTTATTGTGGTTCTCAGACCGTTCCAGCTGCTCCGGTACGCTTTCATTTTCAAGGCTTTAGTGCACGTATAGTCACAGCACTGTTTAATACTTTATTTTATGTTCAAATGTTGGTATGTGTCTCTCACAGGTTGTTTAAGATCAAGCAGAGGTACCGTAACGTGTTGGACACCATGTTCGAGCTCTTCCCCAGGATGGCGAGCCTGGGCTTGACCTTAATCATCTTCTATTACTCCTTCGCCATTGTGGGGATGGAGTTCTTTGCAGATGTGGTTTACCCCAACTGCTGCAAGTGAGTCAAGATATCATCTGTTGTAATCATAATAATAACTAGTTTTTTTTGCATTTTCTTATCCTGTTATATTTACTCACCATTCATCATTATTTTTTCCCCCTCAGCACCAGCACAGTGGCAGACTCCTATAAACAGGTCAACGTCACCTACGGCAACAGAACGGTGTTGGAGGAAGGCTACTACTATCTCAATAACTTCAACAACATCCTCAGCAGCTTTGGTAATCCCCTTTGAATTTTTTGAAAGTCTAGACATTATCTTATATGTTTGTTCTTGTCAACGAATTTAATGAGTAGATCAAAACCAAATACGCCTCCTTATTTCAGCTCAGCCCCAGCTTGTTCAAGCCCAGATGTAAATCTTTAAAAACAGGTCACGTAGCTTCACTTTAGAATATGTTATTCAATCAGGGGTACGTAATGACTTTTTATCTACAGCTGCAGATTTGTTCGTCCTGAGTATTTTGGCAGCACAATTAAATGAACTACAGTCATTCGTGATAATAAAGGAATAAAGGAGGTCAATGGCTCTGAGGACAAAACTATATCACACTTTGACTACAGACAGAATTCATTAAGAGGATGAAGTCATTTTTCATTTTAGTCAGGATTTTCTTGGGATTTGTTGACAAGAAGGAGGTTTTTCACTTTTCTTTCATTTGTGGATTGATTTCGTATTTTGTTTTCCTGCAGTGACTCTGTTTGAGCTGACTGTGGTCAATAACTGGTACATCACCATGGTAAGATCGAGTCATTTGTCTGCGCTCTTTGATCAGTCGCCGCTCTGCAGTCTCGTCGTTCATCAGTGGTTGCTGCTGTCTCACCTCTGTCATGTTCGCTCTCACACAGGAAGGAGTAACTTCAATGACGAGCCACTGGAGCCGCCTCTACTTCATGACGTTTTACATCGTTACCATGGTGAGGCCCGTGTGTGTGTGTGTGTGTGTGTGTGTGTGTGTGTGTGTGTGGTTGCAGGTTTTTACACTTTGTCTGTATTTCTGTTTGACCTCTGTGTTCATGCTTGTGAATGTGTATAATTAACTGTGCGTTTCCTCTGCAGGTGGTGATGACCATAATCGTGGCGTTCATTCTGGATGCGTTTGTGTTTCGCATGAACTACAGCCGCAAGAACCGGGAACCACTGGAGAACCCAGAGGGTGTGTGTGTGGATTCTGTTAAAGCTTTTACATCATGTGATGATGTGAAGGACAAAAGCCTTCATGTATTCTTGAATATTTGCAGTATTTCTTGCACAGTTAAAAATTTTTACTGATATATAGCTCTAACTGTGTGATTGAACAGTGTGGTGTGAGTTACTCTTATGTATGTGTGTGTACGTGCTCTAGATGAGAACGGGATAGTGTTTGAAGTAGAGGTGAGTCGGGATGAAGCTCTGGCCACTCTGGACCTGTACAAACAGACCTGCCCTGGACTGTCCTCCCTCAGCTCTTTACAGGGAGTCCTGCAAGCTATGGACAAAGGCGGGGTAAGAACACACACACACACACACACACACACACACACACACACACACACACACACACACACACAGTCGACTCGACTTCCTCTGCTTTTTATTCGAGGCCCCCCTAACCAGCGTCTCCTTTTACTTTGGCGGGGACAGCACGTGTCTCTGGTGTACCTCGGTCGCAGGTCGAGGACGAAGAGCGACCTCAGCATGAAGATGTACGAGGAGGAGATACAGGTGAGGAACTGAGGGAATAATCCTGACTGCCACAGCATCTCTAGGTCCATCACATGACTTTTTTTCCTATGCCTTGTTTCTCCAGGAGTGGTACGCAGAATATTCAAGGGAAAACCTGCCTCAGCCAGACCAAAGCCCGGAGCGGGACCCGTACAGCCCCGTCTCCGACCCGTCTTCCTTCCCTGAGCTTCAGCTCAACTCACAGACTGGACCTCACAGCATCAACTAACGTACAGTTTGCAAGCAACACATAAACATCTTCATCTCAGCGTTTTTCCTTCTGATTTTTCTTCAAAATGTGAAGAAGCTCACGTCACTCCAGGTCTTTTCCAGCTCCCCCCACATTTCCCGTTTTGAAACTAGTCCGTGGCCTTGTGGTGACGTGAGAGTGAGATGAGTTTGTAATGACTTTTTCTTGGAGCCGTCACTACAGACAGACAGACAGAAGTTACTGGTCTGTTTATCTCCAGTGGAGTGGGTACGTCGCCCTCTTTTGGCCTTTTTAAAGACTGCAGCAAATACTACCAGGTAGCCTGACCTACTGCAGTATGTTGTGTACGTATACTGCTGTAGGCCCTTTGTGACCTCTTGTAAATCCTGTAGTATTTAAACCAGATGCCTTAGTTCAGCGGCTCATCTGATCAGTATTAACACAA
>JAVQJZ010208863.1:0-12912 GCA_036025355.1 Leiopotherapon unicolor | reverse complement strand
TCTCTCTGTAGTTGAGAAAAATAAGTGCTTACTTTACTGTGAATTTGAGACATTATGTAGATAAAGTATATGCAAAACATTTCATTTTTATTTCTCCCTCTTTTATATGAACTTCTTTTTCAACAAAACATTGTTTCTGTGTTCTGCTGGTTCTTTCTCTATGTCCACTGTCCTCTGTGTTTCCAGGCTCTGCTAGTTCTGCACCAGCCAGAGACCATAGAGCTGTGGAATCCTGATGCCCCCATAGAGACGTTCTGGGACATCAGGTACTCAACAGTCCTCTCATATTTCCATAAAGAAGGGGGAGATCAAATGCCTGCATGGAGCCACAGCTGTCTGCTGTGACTCCACCACGATCTGTTGGTTCAGGTGACACGGTGGCTCTGCACCATCTTCAGAGCCCTTTGCATTTTTGAAAATTGTGTTTTGATGTTAAATTTGAGATAAATTTGTTCAACAAAAGGATTAAAGGCAGGAAGCTAATTAGACTCTGCCCCAGAAAGTGCATTGTTTATCGATCCTGCTGTGCTGTCTGCAGCAGAGATGGTGGAGTAAGTCTCTTCAGTCAGTCAGACGCTGCAGGTAGTGGAACATGGTGTCGGAGGGTTTTTGCTTGGTTTTGATGTGTGTTTGTTGATATTGTCAGCCAGTTGTGAGGTGCACAGTAACAAGATCAATGTACTGGTTATCTTACATATTCATGATGTATTTGTTTTGAGCACTGAGTAATATTCACCATGTACACTGGAAAGCATAAGAAGATATTGTACTAAGCATTCCACAGTAATTGTCATTATTGTGTGAATAACAGCAAATCTGTATGTCCTGGATGTTCTATAGTCATTGTTGGGTATTCAGAACATATAACGAATGATACACTTCAAATATATGTTTTGTGAATTTATCAAGACAAGTACATGTGAAGGAAGTGTAACTCCTTTTTCTGCTTTGCGCTTCAGTTCACAGGTGCTCTTCCTTATCTGCCGCAAACTGATTGGACAGCAAATGGTTAATGGGACAGAAGTTCTCAAATGGCTGAGGGAGATCCTCATCTGCAGGAACAAGTTTCTGCTCAAGAATAAGGTGCAGTGACGTTCCTAAACTGTAACAACAAGTTGCTTTGTTGGCTGCAAAATTCAGCTAAAATGCAGAGGCAATGTCAAACAAGCCAGTAGTTCTCCTGGTGTCTGTTTCACAAGCTGAGAAGCAGATATTTGGTTATATGAACATTCAGAAAGGTTTAAGATGTGTCGTCGCACTGTGTGTCAGAGAAGCAGTGTGTAATCTGTATGGCGATCTTTCCAGGAGTGTGCCACTATGGGTGGCGGGATCCCCATCTGCAGGCAGGCACAGACGAAGCTGGAGGTGTGTCTCTACATGTTCCTGTGGAGTCCGGACACAGAGGCGGTGCTGGTGGCCATGTCGTGTTTCCGCCACCTCTGTGAGGAGGCTGACATCCGCAGCGCTGCTGATGAGGTGCCTGTTCAGACCATCCTGCCCAACTATGCCACCTTCAGTGAACTGGCCTCTGTGAGCAACATGATGGGAACAGGTCAGTACTGCTGCTCTTTGTGCTGATTGCATTCTCACAATCTACATCAACAAACAAACAAACCATCCACACAGGGTTGTTTTATCACACATATTGACATCAACAAATATATGGAGAGGAGAAGGAACGATAGGGGGAAAATAGACGTTTGTTCAGTTTGGAAAATTTGTTGCTGGATCTTTTTTAAGTTGAGCAGAACGGTTGAGATGTGCCATTAACTTCTGTAGTCAGCCTTTATGAGGTGCTGGTGTGATTTCAGGAGAATCAAACAACAACATTTACAAACAAGGTAAATAAAGGCCACAGCCTTAGCTTGATTTGCTGCAATTTTGGAAGTGCTGCTGGACTACCCCAAATGTGGTCATTTGGTTTGGATTAGAAACTTGTACTGGAGAGGAGGTGTTAAAAACCAGATGTTTGTGCTTGAGAACCAGTTTCTCAGAGCAGTCGTTCAGTGAGCAGAGTTGTATTACAGACAGGTCATTGTTTCTAATTTCCTCTGTTTGAAGAAAGTAGATTTGATTATGTTTCAGGATGAAACCTTCTTTTTATATCTTCCCTATGTCCTGACTGAACTAACTAAGCTTTTTGGTGACCAGTTAAAAGTTCCCAGTAGTAACTTGGTTCTCATTTCCACAGGCCGGTCCACCTTGCAGAAGAGGGTGATGGCCTTGCTGAGGAGGATAGAGCACCCCACACCAGGAAACATTGAGGTAACAATCATTTGAAATTTTATCGGGTTTTACTGTCTTTAAAAGACTTATCAGTTGCTCATAGTTGAGGTGGCAAATCATGATTAGCGAAATTGATTTTTTAAATTAACCAAATCAACAAATTGAGAAAGCAATGAATATTTGTTCCAGAAATTAGTTGAATTCTAACTTATTTTTACCATCATCACACAGTCCGATTGTATAAATGAAATGTTTTCTGGGAAAAAAACGATAACAAAAAAAAAAAACATGTCCATTTCTACTCTCAAATGTTGCAGACACATTGCATTTCAAGCAAACAATGTAATCATGCAATCATGCTGTTCTGTATGTATGATGTAGAGTTAGCAGTTTTCCCTTGCCTCTGTTTGTGCACTATTGTTAATACTGTTGGTTCACCTTCAGGCTTGGGAGGACACATATGCAAAATGGGACCATACCACAAAGCAGATTCTCAACTTCCCCAAAAACAAAGCTGATGATGGGCAGGTAAGCATGATACAGAAGGGATACTCTCTCAGGGGAGATATTCAATGATGGAAGTATTTTTATATGTGATATCTAACAGGCATTGATCTCATTTAGGTGAAATCAAGAGGCAGTGAGGTGTTTGCTCCTCTGTACTTCAAACTTTTTTTTTATTTTTTGTATTTTGTGGTGGGTTTTAGCCCTTTATTATTATTTTTTGTAGATAGGACAGCTGGTAGAGACAGGAAAGGGGGGAGAGAGAGGTGATGACATGCAGTAAACCGCCCCGGGCCGGGAATCAAACATGGGGCCACTGCGTACGTGGGTGAGCGCTCTACCCACTGAGCCACCTGTGCGCATGTACTTCAAACTTTTTAACTTAAACCAGTGCAAAGCTGCACACAGTTCACTGCAATGGCCACTGCTAGTTTCTTGTGCAGACTCTGAAATGTCATGAACAGAAAAAACGTGTAAGCAAAAGAAAATGGAACAAAATGAAATATGATGTGAAATGCAATACTGAGAGATAGTGTAGATTGTTACTGACAGATGGGAACAGAGTGTACACAGGTATGCATATGACTATAGATACTGTGATGGTTTATGGACAGTGGGGGACATGTTCTTCTATCTACTTTAGTCCACTGGCAGCTCCTGGGATTTGCAGACACTGAGATGGAGGTTGTTGTCCTGGCACAAGATGTCAGGGCTCTGACCTCCTCTCTGCAGGCCGTCTCTTTGTTGTTGTCGATGATGGCTGTGTTGGCAGCAAACCTTATAATAGCGGTGGTGGAGGGGGAGCTGTGGGTGGCTGTGTAGTCATTGATGAACAGGGAGTACAGGAGAGGGCTGGGCTTACAGCCCTGGGTCAGGGTGGATGTGATGCTGCCCATCCACACAGCCTTGGGTCTGCCCGTCAGGAAGCTCACGGTCTAATCATAGTGCCTGATTACCTCTGGTGTTGAGCTCCTGCCATTCAGTGTCTGTGTCCCCCCACAGCAGGAGTGGATCAACATGACGGGCTTCCTGTGTGCTCTGGGTGGTGTATGTCTCCAGCAGCGCAGCACCCCAGGCCCTGCAACCTACAGCCCACCTATGGGCCCCATGAGCGAGCGCAAACACTCCATGATCTCCATGAGCCCCTGCGACGTGTCCAACCCTGTGGCGTCAGCCTCCTCCTGCTCCTCATCCGCCTCCAGCGAGACGCCCGTCAGCCGCTTCCTGGACCGGCTGCTGGCCCTGCTGGTCTGTGGCCACGACAGGGTTGGCCTGCATGTTCGCACCAACGTGAAAGACCTGCTGGGGCTGGAGCTCAGCCCCGCCCTCTACCCGATGCTTTTCAACAAGCTGAGGAACAGCATCGGCAAGTTCTTTGACACACAGGGCCCGGTGAGTGCAGTTGTACGAGCGTTTGTTACAGTGGTCCAATCCTTTAAACTCAGCTTCACTTGGACTTGGACTTGTACTGGACTGTAAAAAGAATGGACTTAATGAATATAGTAAATTAAAGACACTGTTGGCAGGCAAACATTAACCATCCTATATCTCTATACATTGATACCACTGTGGAGCATTTAAAAAGGCAGAAATTCGTATATAGATGAGGTGTTTACCAAATGGGCACAATGTCCTGCTCTTTCTAAGGTATTAGTTCATTATCTTTGATAGACCTCTGACCTTGTGATCAATATTCAAAATACTTTTTGTCATATTCAGTGTTTTGGTAGCTGGTGTTTTAAGGTATGTAGAACATATCTGGAATATATGGTTCTTCTGTTTTCAGGTTCCTATCAATGAGACCAACACCCTTTTTGTGGAGCAGACTATAGCCATCATGAAGAACCTGTTAGATAACCACACAGAGGGCAGCTCTGAACACTTGGGACAGGCCAGCATCGAGACCATGATGCTCAATCTGGTCAGGTTGGTACTCCCAGCTCCCCAGACATTACTGTTCCTATGTCCCATACCTGTGTAATTGGAGTTTGTGGTACTGAATATCACAAGCATTCAGTCAGTCTCTGTTAAATGCACCTTTTATGACATAGAAATAAACCATCATGGTGCTCTACTGCTGTTGTGGTAGTTTTGGCGAAACCTTGTGGTGACCAGTGGGACTACTGTTGGAAAATTCAGTAAGCGGCTCCTCCTTTTTTGCGATCAGATGACATCATCATCTGGCCAACCAACTTTTTAATAACAAGCCAGTACGTGTTAGCAAAGCTAACATCTGATGTGATCTCTGCTCAGTGCGTCACATTCTGTCAGTCTCCGTCACTACAGACGTTTTTTGAATATTACTTGGAGAGAGAATTACGTAAAGAACCATTCACATATTTGAACACATGATGTATGATTAGGAGAGTTACTCCTTAAGTATTACAGTTATATTGTATATCTAATAATAACATATATTTCAGAATAGCTGTAAGATATACGAGATTAGAATATAATACATCTCTTTTGTTCAGTGGGACATTTTTTGCTAGTATTTTATTTAAGTGTGGAATCCAAACAGAGTTTAAAACACTGCACACTAGTAGAAAATAGAAATCAGCTACTTCATTGTTTGGATCAAGGTTTGCATCTGATGAATTTGTGGAGAAATGTCTGAAAATGGAAAAGTTTTCGTAGATTGTTCTGAGGTATGTTGACCTGTGCTCCATCCTTCAGGTATGTGCGCATCCTGGGCAATGTAGTTCATGCGATCCAGATGAAAACTAAATTGTGTCAGCTGGTGGAGGTGATGATGGAGAGACGAGATGACTTGTCCTTCTGCCAGGAGATGAAGTTCAGGTCAGTGGCAACAGCTAATTGTTAGGTTCCATACACACATCACTCTTTGAATGAGAAAGCCACCTCTGTGGCTCCACACCAGCAACCTGTGCCACTTATGGATCAGTGTGTTAACTGGGCCATAAAAGAAGCAGGCAGGGTGTAAACATATTCATGAAACCAGTTCAAAGGCTGGGACAGAGTTGTATAAAGCTCCTCAGACACCGATGACTTTCTCCTTGGTCGGTGTGGAAGGTTTCGCTCATGTTGTTTTCCTCTGTTGTATGAAGGAACAAGATGGTAGAGTACCTGACTGACTGGGTGATGGGAACCTCCAACCAAGCTGCTGATGATGACATCAAGTGTCTGACAAGGTTCAGCTCTGTCATGTGCTCAAGTCAGTTAATGAATTATTAGGAATTAAGAGAGCTCCTTCCTCACTGTTCTCTCCGTGTGCGTGTATGTGTGTGTGTGTGTGCACGTGTGTGTGTGTGTGTGCATGCAGGGACCTGGATCAGGCCAGTATGGAGGCAGTAGTGTCTCTGTTAGCCGGTCTTCCTCTGCAGCCAGAAGAGGGAGATGGAGTTGAACTGATGGAGGCCAAATCTCAGCTCTTCCTCAAGTAAGAACACTAAGCACTCAATGTCAGGGAACAAAAGTTTTAAATTGTTCTAAGATAGGTTACGGTCTGTGAGAACAGACTCACTGTCCCAAACTGTGTGGACAGTCTGAATTTAACAAAGAATCAAACATCAGCCATGAAAACAGACATATTTAGACCATAGTAGGACTCTTTTCCACTAGTGCCTACTCGGCTCACCTGGGCTCGATTAGTATGCATTTCCACTACACTTTAGTACCTGGTACCAGGTACTATCGTAGTACCTACTCGGCCGGGGTTCTAAGCAAGCTGAGGCAAGCTGAAAATGTGACATTGGCAGACGACAGGCTGCTGATTGGCCAGAGCGTGATGAGTCAGGAGCGCGACTCGTTCATTAGAATCAACCATGGCATTTTTAAAACAACAATGAACGCGATCAGAGATCGCTGCACAGAAAACAAGCCTGCAGAGCAACAACGATGTGCAGACGTTTCTTTGTGTTTGTTTCTCTCTGGTGGCCTCTGTTGTTGTTTCGTGTTTGTCTCGCACAACAAAAGACAACGTTGGAGTTTCAGACCACCTCGCTATGACGACTTGTATTATAATGGAAAACGAGGCGAGTCAAGCCGAGTAGGTACTATTAGACACTAGTGGAAAAGGGGCATTTGTGTCTGAACTTTAAATGCAAGGAAACATCACTGTGAATGATGTCTCTCTTCTTCCTTCACTCAGCTGTTTGCCTGTCTACACTCTCATGCACTGCACGTGTATTCAAAAAGAGTCATTTGGAAACCTGATTACATGGATACATGGTAGAGAATTCTGTGTGCTTCAGGAGACATCCGTGATCTTTGGCTCATAGGTTGTATTGTGGAGTGTTGTGGAATAGTACGGCTACAAATTTGGTAAAAAAAAAAAAAACAAAAACAAAAAAAACATTGTTGGATCTTCATAATGATGTGTCGTCAAATGCTTTGCTTTCCTATGAGGGAATCCAGGAAGTGAAGTGCAGTGCATCCAACCAGGTCAACTGAGAATGTGCCGCATAACTGAAGTGTGTCGAAGACAGTGTCCTGCATGGAGAAGGCTTTTCTAATGAACAAGCTATCATTTGTTGTGGTGTGCAGGTACTTCACCCTGTTCATGAACCTGCTGAATGACTGCAGTGAAGTAGAAGATGAGGGCCAAGCAGTGGGAGGGCGAAAGCGAGGGATGTCTCGTCGCCTAGCCTCTCTCCGCCACTGCACTGTCCTGGCAATGTCCAACCTGCTCAATGCAAATGTGGACAGCGGCCTCATGCACTCTATCGGTGAGTCGGCTGTCACATTACTGCTCGCAGGAAAAACTGAAAAACATGCTTTTCAGCATTACAGCGTAATCCAACGAGCATCTGTGTTGATTTCTCTCTGCCCAGGTTTGGGTTACCACAAAGACTTGCAGACTCGAGCCACCTTCATGGAAGTGCTGACCAAGATCCTGCAGCAGGGAACAGAGTTCGACACTCTGGCAGAGACGGTGCTGGCTGACCGCTTTGAGAGGCTGGTGGAGCTGGTCACCATGATGGGAGACCAGGGAGAGCTGCCCATCGCCATGGCACTGGCTAATGTGGTTCCTGGGTCCCAGTGGGTGTGTACCGCTTTAGGAGTATTTAGGAGTGTTTCAGTGTGTATGTTGTATATTGTAAATCTTCACTCATTTTGTTAGAAGTTCTAAAAATTTCTCGAGTGCTTAGCACAGGTATCTTAGAACATACAGAACATACAGTATGATTTGAAGTATGATTTATTTATATGTTCTTTTTCCAGGATGAACTAGCTCGAGTCCTGGTGACGCTGTTTGACTCCCGCCACCTCCTCTACCAGCTACTGTGGAACATGTTCTCTAAAGAGGTGGAGCTGGCTGACTCCATGCAGACTCTCTTCAGAGGAAACAGCCTGGCCAGCAAAATAATGACCTTCTGTTTCAAGGTAGAAAACACAGCATCACATCTGTCATGAAAAGATTGTCTGATATGATGGATATTGCTGAGTGCATTTTATGTTGTCATTTGTCAGGTATATGGGGCAGCATACCTGCAGAAGCTGCTGGAGCCTTTACTAAGAGGGGTCATCACCACCCCTGAACATATTAGCTTTGAGGTGGACCCCACCAGGTGAGTACCAGCATCTCTGCCTTGATAACATGCCATATTCAAAATGTCAGACATAAATAAATCATCGAGATAAGAACTTACTATAACTTTTATCAGTCATTTATATTCTGCCTGGATATTCTAGGTCTCACACAGCTCACACTCTGATAGACTGAGTTTAAAATACTTTGTTCAGCCCTGGAGAGGCAGTTCAAAGTGAGTGTGCAAGCAGAAGTCACAGACAATTCATTTACACACATGTAAAAGTGATGTAAGACTACAAAATGACATATGTTAGATATTCACAAACATTGAGATAAGTTCAGAGGTGCAGGAGCATTGATTAGTTTATTCAAAAATGACCAATACTTGTACAAGTCCTGTGTATTCTTGAACAAAACTCTTATTTGGTTTACACACAATCTAAACACATTCCTGATGGCAGCTGCTTGTAGTGGTCATAGGGCATATGTGGGCTTATTGATAATCCTTTATGCTCTTTTGACAACTTGGTCAGTATTAAACTTCACCAAGATGTTTGTGTTTTGCCTGTAACCTTCGAGCCTAGACGACAGTACCACCTCAGCGTGGGTGGAGTCTTCATAGCGAGGTGGTCTGAAACTCTAACGACGTCTTTTGTTGTGTGAGACAAACACAAAACAACTACTGAGGCCCCCAGAGAGAAACAAACAAACACAAATAAACGTCTGCACCTAGTTGTTGATCCGCAGGCATGTTTCATCACACAATCAAAGATGATGAACTAACCATCACACCCTGGCCAATTAGCAGCCTACCGCCAATGTCACATATTCGGCTCGACTCTGTTGAGTCTGTACTACTACCAGGTACTAACATGTAATGGAAATGCGTACAAACTGAAGCACGTCAAAGCGAGCCGAGTAGGTATTAGTGGAAAAGGGGCATCCAAGCAGCTTCAGTTCTCATTCAAAGGCCATCACGTTCCTAAATGTTGTGGCTTGGTGACCAGTAGATGGCAGTACAGACTTGAAAAGAACAACAATGAATGAATAATGATAAAGGAGCTTGTTGTACATAAATATGTTTGCCAGTTTTAACTATCAGGTTGAGGTCTGGCTGTTTCAGAAAATCAAAAAACCTGAATAAACATTGATTAGATTTGCAAACTAACATGTTATCACTTTAAGATGCCGCCAGGTGGAACTGACAGTGTGGCAGTAGGAGCAGCCTGCTCAGCGGAGTTGACTGTGTTGTCCTGAGTGTCCTTATACTTGAGTAGTTGGGGACCTCTGACCAGCTTCAAGATGTAGCCAGGACCTGTTCAGTGTGTGCTGATAGCTGCTGCTGATCCAGTAAGCTGGTACAGTGTACAGCGTATTGAGACAGAACTCTTCCTGCGCAGAACTGGTGTGGTTGTTTGCCTACAAATGAATGTGTTTGGCATCAGGTAGAGTGTGGGTGGCTTTTATGGTGGTCGACTGTATGTCCAACAGCTGTTTTTTCATGTAACAAAATGGTAAGTTTCTTAATGAAGCTGGTTATTTTGAATATATGACTCCTGGTCCTATTTGCCTTGCAGTGCGTGAACCTGCTGTCTGTGGCCAGTGGGTGTCACACTATAACAAATGAACACATGCACAGTGTACCTGATTAGTGACAAAGTGACTATTCCTTCAGAGTTTTATACGTTCTGGCCCAGATGTTTTTGGATCAGGCAGCCAAAGAATTGAAAGCCTCCTTGTTCATCTCATCAGGCTGGAACAAGGTGAGAATCTGGAGGAGAATCAGAGGAACCTGCTGCAGATCACCGAGCGATTCTTCCAGGCCATCATCGGTTCATCCAGCGAGTTCCCTCCACAGCTGCGCAGTGTCTGCCACTGTCTCTACCAGGTAGACCCCCCCTCACATCACCAAAGCTCCCAGCTGCTCACCCAGCCTCTCTGCCCTTACCTGTATGTGTGCAGTGTCACTTCTACATTTCCAGCTCCTCCTTCTCAACTATGAGGTCTCCTGGTGCTGCTCAACTCACTGCTCTCTACATCACACGCATCAGCGCACAGCTGTACATGTCTTTCAACCACACATTCTATTGGACCAATACAGCAAGACCACTCTGTTTGATAACTGTCACTAAAACTTCTACATGCTTTTTTTACTCTACATATATACATCAGGGCAGAGAATCCCTGAAGCTCCAGTGGTATGGATTATTATATCATCCCCCAAGGTGTACTTGACAATGCGATTTTGTGTCTGTAAGCTTAATTTTTGAACATTGTGTTTTCTACCTGTAGACACTGCCTGCAAATAGTCATAATCTGTGCAAAAACACTTGAGGGAAACATTAAAAATGTGTATATTTTGTGTTGCATCAGCCTCAATGGTTGACTGGCCCACCAGGAAAACTCCTGATTATCAGTCCAACTTTGGTAATCAGGACTGACTGACAGTGTTGACCAGCAGACTGGTGAGAAGTTGGCACCCCCTTGCAGCTAGCTTGTTCATGCTTTTGTGACATCCTATGTACAAAACATTATGGTGCAGTCAGCTTATCACAACCCACACATTAAGTAGACACAACCCACACATTAAGTACTTTTGCTGCACAGATTGTGAAAGTGTGCTTGCACACCAGTGTCTGAATACACAGACTTGCAATTAATGGGCAGAAAACAAAATGTTCAAGTTCACAGAACTTTACTTTCACACACAAATCCTGTTTTCAAGTACATCTCTTTAATTATATGAATATATAATGATCCATACAGTGGGTGATTCTAGAAGAAGACTTTGTTTTTCTAGCTTTTGCCCTCCTGACATTTAATAGACGTACTGTAGTTGAAACACAAACACATACTAATAGTTAAAAAGACACACACACACACACACACACACACACACACACACACACACACACACACACACACACGTAATTCAGTCAGTAATAAGAAAGTTTAGTGATACAATAATCTCTCACAGTAAACATGAGCTTATATTTCTATACTGACAGGTGACATAATGACTTTGTCCACCATCACCTGAACTCTGAGTGTTAATCCTAATGAGCAGCACCAAAAAAATAAAACCAAAGGCCTGTGATCAGATGCTATTACCCAGCTATAATGTCTAGATACAGAAGGTGCCACATGTGTACATACAAGGTATGTGGGGCCTTACTGACAGTGGCAAAAGCTAGAAAAATGAGGATGTGGTTCAGATGGAGTAAGACAGGCTTTTTAAACTATTGGGGAACATTCTCCCAGACCACACAGGCAAAGGTGAAAATAAAGTTAACTGTGGTCACACCTAATCCTTAACACCGTCATGGTGTAAGCCAGGACTCTACCCTGTCTGTCACATGATTGGTTGCTGCTGCAAATGTTCTCTTCTTGTGTGTGGCATGTCAGCTGGTCATTATCAGGATCCCAGATGCCTGCAGAAAGATTTAGGGGCTTTAGTGCTTTGATAGCAACCAGCAGAGAGATGAGTGGAGGTGAGGAGAGACAGAGAACAAGATATGAACTGTTAACCTTAACCTCAGGGATGTCACAGTGCTCCCCAGGCAAAGATTTACACGTCATATCTGCAGAACATCTGATGGGTCCACACACTAGTTTGAGTATTTTAGCAGAAAATTCAGCACACATACAGTACTACCATAGGGATCAACTGCACTGGCTATGCAAATAAAACAATGGGGGCACATTGCTCAGTTTGTTACCAGTACCAAGCTTTTAGTGTACACTTTAGATCTTTTACCAAAAGATGTAATGTCCTCTGTCTGTCTGCCTTCAGTTACAACGTTGATGTTATGAACTAACAGTTGACCATGGGCCTTATGTTCATCATATTCAGTAAGGATGCCATCCAGTTCTGCTTATTTGCTGCTGTGAGTTCATGTCACAGACAGCGTTTACAGCCCAGAAGGCTGTCAGGTCATATCAGGTATCCCCAGTATCTCTCTTTTTCTGTCCATCCAAATATCTGCCTGTTTGTTCTTTACACCCTTCCCACTTAATCCTGTGATGGTTTCAGGTTGATAAAAATGTCAGGGGGGACATATCCCACTTTAAATCTGAGGATGGATTAGGTGTGATCACAGCATCGCAGGATGTCACCTGATTGGCCTATCTCCAGAGCATTTTCAGTGAACACTGAGTCTGACTGTGTATTCCACCTGAATGTCCAAGCAGCTTCACACTGCTTCTGCTGCTGCCGCTGCTGCCGCCACCGCCTTTACTACAGTGAAATGAAGCTCCACACCTCCGTCTGCTCACACTCAACAACTGAATGAAAAGTCTTTAGTGTTAATTGTGTTCCATTTATCACTGATTTTGAATGATTTATACCCACACCCATACAAAGTGGTCTGGGGTTTTGATGTGCTGACATCTTTGATTTCTCATTCTTCATCTTGGATTTTGTTTGCAGCTATGTAGGCACACATACACACATGCACACACACACACACACACACACACACACACACACACACACACACACTATAACACTCTGCCTAAGTGAAGCCACGCCAGCGCATGCATGGACACGCTTGAAGTCCCCTGAGCAGTGATGAACACTCTTCTAACAGCAGTTTTTGATTTTCTGTTTCTTACTAGTTATGAATGTGTCTACCCCTCCAGTAGTTAGGGCTGTGTGTGTGTGTGTGTGTGTGTGTGTGTGTGTGTGT
>JAVQJZ010208855.1:0-11259 GCA_036025355.1 Leiopotherapon unicolor | reverse complement strand
GGTGCTTAATGAAATAATAGATGGCTGGGATTGACCACTAAAGAAAAGTTTTCAGAGCCTAATTGAAAACATTAAGCCGCACTGAAAACTTGGAGCATACCATACATTTTGGAGGTATGAAAGGTACATTTGTGTGTGAACAGTAATTTTAATTTTGTAAAAGCCAGAGTGTGAGTCTTTTTTTATCTTACTGATATAGTTTGGGGCTAAAACTCACAATTCTTTTTATCATAGATCACTCTGTTGTTGTTGTTTTTACTGTGAAAAAGACGAAAAAAAATGTCTGCAGATTGCTTTTTTGGGCCATCTAAATTCAGTCTAAAATAAAAAGAAAAATTATATTTACAATCATATAAAACAGAAAAAAGCACTTGATTTAGATTTGCCAGTATTTTGGGTTGATTAAAATCTTCTTTGAATTGATGTAGACATATTTTGATTCACTAATTGACCCATCAATTATTTAATTGTCTGTTTTTAATTGTTACAAATTAAAGACGCATAAGAGAGGTGTAAGTAGACCTCTAAATCACCTAATATTGTGTTTATTGTTAACTTCAGAAGCTTTATTAGGTCATCTGACATGTTGGTCTTGCTGGTGAGGAGGTGGTGAGTTTTCAGCTGTTTTGCATCACAGATCATGAGATGCTCCCCTGACCCGGGCAGTTGCTTCCAGTCTGAAATTGATCGATGAGAGCCCCCCCTTTGAACCTTATCTGGTGTTGGGCTTTGCATTATGGCTCCACATCTGGAAGAGAGATCAGGGCTTTTGCATGGAGGTTTGGATGAGGACGTGACCAGACTCTATTGCTTGGTGCGTTACTGCCAAGCCACCAAAGTTGCACACTTCCTCCACAAGTTTCCATCAGGGGAAAAACAGCCTCTGATGTCTGACATGTCATGGTTTGGTGATGTATGAGCTATGAGACAGAGACCTTAAATAGAAGAATGCACTATTTGTGTTTTTCTCTTTATCTCATGTGTCCCCAAACATCATAATGAATAAATTTCTTTATTGCAGCCATTAAACTGGAGAAGATAACATCAAATTTTATGTGGGTGTTGGGCAAACCTTTTTTTTGTAAAACAGATATAAATTTTACCTACTTATGTCTGTCAAGGCCCTTCCTGTGTCGGAGGCCCTTCCCACATTCCCAAGAGGATTTCCCAGTGATTTACATCTGCTTTTTTTCAACAGGGTCTGTTTTTCAGAATAGGAGTTTTGGTATAAAAAAAAGACTATTAGCAAGATGTTAGTGGCAGCCTTTTCTCTTAAGTTCCCTCAGTACTGCTATAAAATAGTCCTCTGTAGCATCGAAGAGTCCCACGGGTGGGATAATGACAATCGATGCTCTTTTCATCAGCACAGCCATCATGTACACCAGCGCTGCCAGCAGCAGAGTAACATAAAAGTTCATATTTCTCTCCAACATAAATAGCCAACAATCCTGAAGTTTAATTCACCAGACATTTATTGGCAGACCATTTCTTCACAAATATGCAGATGAAGGAAAAGAAATAAACACAATAAAAGATGGCTCCAACTCAAATTAATGAGCAAATACATATAGACACATATGGTGTCGGCCCAGCAGAGAGGCTCAGTGCTTCTGCCACAGCTCCCATCTTCTTCAGTGACTCTGTTAAGCCCAGTGAGTTGAGGACCATGACTATCAGTAATTAGCTCTCTTGGTTTAACAGCATGTGTGATCACCAGATTCATCCTGCATCCAGTGCCTGCTGGCAAAACAAAAGACTCCCTAGGCTAAATTTTCCAAAGTTGTCTCGGTTCTGTTTCTGTAATAAAACTCAATTTGTTGTCGTGCCTTGTTAAAGTCCAAATAACAGCCTGAATATTTTGTTCTTGGAAAAATATAAAGGTGCTCGTTGCACAGCGCACTGGATCTGGGTATGACTCATAAAACAGAGTACAGCATGTGATTAGGGTTTTATATGTAAGCGCTATGGAGTTATTGCTGATTATGTGCATTGTGTGTTTTGCTGATAACACACTGAATGCACCATTCCCTCTTTGAGCATGTGCATCTGCATACACACACAAGTTTAAGAGTGTACGTGTCTGCGTGTGCCCTTGCATATACAAATGTTTTTCTTTTTCTTTTTTTTCTCTCTCAAGCAAAAGGACCTCACTGAACCAACCTTCAACAACAATGCAGATTTTAAATCCCACTGTCTCACCACTGACATACAACATCCAGTTTCAATTAGGGGTTCATATTAAGTCCCCGGCAGGAGGCCTAATTGGAGCTTATGTACGAGAGTGTCTTGGGGAGGGTCGAGCCAGGAACTGTGTTCAGATTCCAGCTTTGTTGTGGTGTTACTGTACATCTATACCTACTTTAATATCACATGAGATTTAAGGATTATACTAATGGTTTTGTATGCATTTCCCTAGTTACTAGAGATTGCACATATTTAAACACTTTGCTGGGTATTTTTTCAAAGCATACGAATTGTTCTAGATCAACGCAGGCATAAATATGTTTATTGTGATGTATTACGAATGTGAAGGAAGTTTGAAATTTTAACTTTTACGAGGCATGGAAATTCACAAATAAAACGCACTGTGGTGCGCTTTGGCAGTGAAGTGGTGCAGTGATGTAATGCATGTAATTTGTAGTAAATGGGCTAAAACATTTTAAAACACTGATTAAGTCCTCTGAATGTTTTATAAGCTTTGCACCTCGCAGACCTTTTTAAAAATTGTATCACACTATAATAGTTTAAATTCACGTCACATATAGTATTCATAGCAGCACATCACTTCATTAATCTTCTGTCATCAGGTTTAAAAGAATACATTAGAGCTAATTATAGACAATTAGAGAGAGCAAAGAAAGCATATCTAACCAGATTACTCTTAGAGTTAGCCAAATGTATTGTAATTAGTGTGACAGTAAACATAGTATTATGTTGAGGAACATTTACTTTCTTACTGATCCGAGCAAATTAGATAAAAAGGGCCAAGAACAAAGTAACCAAAAATCATTCATCTTCGAGAACATTTAAAATGCATCAGATGAGAAAAACCAACCCGAGTGCAGTTTGTGGTCTCTTACTTCACACAGATCCAGCCAATCAGTGACTTGTTGAGGAGATGACTGTTTTAAAAAAAAAAGGCACCTGTGCCTCTATGGGCTCCCTACCACATAATGAAATATCCACATGTTCTACTAATTTGCTTTTATTGCGCTACCTAAATGGGCTTGCATTTCGCTGTTGCGTGAAAAATAATAAACACTGAATAGAAATAGGGGAGCACAGCAAAACCACGACCATTACTTTTCCTCCCCATTCACCCTCTGTCTCTCTTGTTTCTTCAGTCCTGGCCACATAGATGCTTTTCCAATTAGGCCCATAGACTAGAGCAGTCTCATATATATTCATAGCTGGTATGAATGACAGAGGAGTGATGATAATGATCACGATATGAGCTGAGGAAAGCAATTACAGTCACCGCTACCATAAATAGTAATTGCAAAAATCTCTATCATTACAAAGGGAAACCACAAAACACTCACTATACAGCCGGCATTCAGCAGTGAGGAGGGGGGTGAGGGGGGGGGGGGAGCATGGCGCAAGCTACTTTTTTAAATGAAACTACTGTTTGCCAACTTTTCCCAACAAGCCGTTCAATAAGCACTTCAAATGAGTGGCCATGCAGATGTGTTATTGACTCTAATCACTGATCAGTCTTTTAGTGGTTTCTCTGAAATTGACTTTCTCTCCACAGTTCTAAATGGTGTGCAAACGGTAACAGGAAGCCGAGTCAATTACACAAGTTACTGTATGTTAGTAATTACTTTATTCTGAGGATAATTTGGTTGCAGTCTTTGCTCTGTCCTTACTTTTACAGACCAAACGTGCAGGAGGGGTAAAGCGTGTGCACATGTCTGAATGTGGCAGTGTTTGTGGGAGCATGCACATGTCCACTTGTGTGCCTGCTCTTGCTGCGGTGTGTGTGTGCGCGTGCGTGTGAGAAACAGAGGGAGTGTGGAGTTTAGGGAGTATGATTTATAGTGCTCTGCAGGTTATAACTCATTTCAAACTGAATTTCCTGCCCGTGTGATTGCATCCTTCCGTAATGCCCTTGACAGAATGGAAAGCACAACCGATGTTCCATGTCTAAAGACAGACATTTTTGGGTGTGACTTTTGAATCTGAGCTTATAAATTACCCCCTTACGAGGCAAGTCGATCGTCCAATGAAGACAATAACGAATCCCTTTCTCGCATTGCAGAAAATGCCTGCAAATGATTTGGGCCTATTATTGGATATCACACCGGCAAAATTATTTATGGATCAAAAATGGGTTGACAGGTCGATGGTCCAATGAATACATGAGCGATGACATCCTATAGTTTTGACCTTAAAACAGTCTTAGAATGGACAATCACAACAAGCCTGCTAAAACTGCAAACAGTGAGGAATAAAATGGTAATTAGGCTGCTTATGAGCCAAGTCAAGTTACACATGGAAAACCATTTAACTTACCCTGAATTGTCTCAGAGGTCAGCGTTTTAGCCATTCCCAGTAGCCAATGGGAAAGAGAGCCTCGCTAGCCAGGTGATTTCATTTGTGGTAATTAAAGGCTAATTTAGTATCCCAAACCCAACCCAGTGCTAAACTGTGCTGGCAGATATCTCCTCCCTGAGGCCTGCAGCTGCGTGTTATCAACAACAGCACATAGAAAAGCATTCACAAGAGCAGAGCTTGACCAAAACTGGGTATGAGCATGCTTATGTGCAAAACCTTGCATAAATCGAGGCAAGCAAGAAAATGAGATGTTATTTTCACTGTGCAGCTAGTAAATTGTTTTAATGAATGGAGGTCAAAGTCTGTACTTAAATTGGATGTCTCTGATATAATAACTGTCTCACCTTTACAAGCTGCTACTGCTTGGTGTGTTTGTGTGTGGGTGTATGTGAGTGAGACAGAGAGTGTGTGTTTTTGGGGTGAACAGGGTTGATTGTGCTCTGACACAAGTTGGACTCCAGTTTTATGCTTTATGCTTTGACATCTGACATATACCTTATTAAGCACACTTAATAAGGTGCGTTCACACACAAATACAGAGACACACACAAGTACAAATACAGCCCCCCCATGAATCAGCAGTAAGTCTAATTTCTCAGCACATTACAGAGAGGATGGCCTTGTAAGACTCCAAATGAAAGACCTAATGTCCCGCTATTGATTTTCCCTCCCTTAAATTGTACTTTATTTATGGCTACGTCTACCATCTTTTTTTTCGAAAGAGACAAAAACAAGCAGCAAAGAGTCGGAGGGAAAGCAACAGGCTAACAGGGAGGCAGAATGCGCACAGCAGCAGCAGGTGGAGAGACAATAAGGAGACAAACAGCTGCAGGAGATACAGAGGAACATGGAGAGAAAAGCGATGCTTCAGCCCAGTCTTCGTAATAAGATATGCTCACTTCCTCAACACACCCCAAACAGCGAGAGCTGCCATTCTTCCTCCCTCCATTTTAAGCCTCTCGAAATAAATAACCGTGGGGGGTGAGGGGCGGGGGGAGAGGCACCCTGCTCCTCAAACTCTTTATTATAAAGGTTTTGGCAATACCTCGCATCTTGGAGTAATAAGCCAGTGATAATGACCTGTTTTTCTTTGGCTTTATTAAAGAAAAAATATCGCCCTGTCTTTATCAACATCTGTCTTCCTGTTTTCCAGAAAGCGTTCTTCTGCCCGAATCTACCTTTATTGAAACGGTCTGCTTTTATCTGTCTGAGAGAGGCGGCCCAGCATGCTCGCTCTTTTGAAGCCTCGCCTTGCTCCACACTCATGCGGTTGCACGCTTTCGCTCTGGGCACTGCCTGGCACTATAACAATCGAACAGCTACTGGAAACCGAGCACCTCCGCTGCTGCACTCAGAAGGTTAAATGCCTTGCTCAGGGGCTGCTGTCGAGAAAAATGACAGCGCTTGTTTTCCTCGATCAGAGATTTGGTTCTAAGACTTCAACTGCAGCCCTTTGTAAAAACACTACCTTAACCTTCTGTTGAAAACATAATTCAAGTTAAAAAAAAAAAAAGCCAGGCAGGAGAAGCGTGGCATATTATTTCTGTGTACAGTAGATTGTCTTCTGCAAAGGTACCAGGGTTTGGTGAGCAGCAATTTGTCGGCCCAAGATTTTGTGCCATGATATCCAACACTCCTGACCTTTTCCTATGGTGGGCAGTATATGCTGTATAGACATCGGAGAATAACAGAGAAATGAAACTGGAAATCAGCTGAAAACTGTATCAGTGCAGCTAAGGAGCACTGTATGTGTCACCCAGATAAAGAATAAAAAAATAAAAAGATTGGGAGGGCTTATGGGAGCACGAGTACAGTGTGTCTGTGTGCTCTCCAGCATGTGTCCTTGTGTGTTTGCATGCATGTGTCTGGCTGTATGTGGGGGAAATGGGTGCAAAGTCGCCTACAACAACATTTAGTGTAAGTTCGAATGACCCCTAAAAGCTTGTGTGAGGTCACGTAATATTTGGACAGCCTAGTCCAATTTAGCCAGTCATATCTCCATCTGCTTTGCTCTGTATTTACCTCGAATGGGAATTGAAAACTGAGATAGGCCAGCTGTATGCATTTAGAAGTATGGCAGAGGAAGGCAGAGCCAGTACGCCCCCACTCCCTCAGCTTTGCCCCCGTCAACGTGCCAATTTGTCTCCTCCATCCACCATACACTGAGTCAAACAGTGTGCCTCCTGTCTTACTGAACGTCTGGCACAGTCAGCAGGTTGATTCACTACCTGATGCTCACACTGTGAGGTTTTCAACTGTGATGGGAAAAAAGTTCTAATGCAAATAAACGAAAAATGTACTTTTACTTTTTTTTTCATAACACCTGGAGACTTGTTGACGTTGTATGTTGTGCTTAATTTGTGTGTGTCAGGTATGGACCATGGCCATGCTCATGACCATGAAGTTAGCTGGAGTGACTCAACCAGACTCGCGTAATAAAAAAGAATCAAATGCAGATAGTTTTGGTGTAATTTCTCCAGGTTTGAGATATCTGCCTCTAAAGTGTTTGCCACTGCCCCAATATAGTGAATGAATATTTTAGCAGTGGTGCTTACAGCATTGAGAAATGACATTTGAAACATTCACGGGCAACATCTCTTTCCAGAACCAATGTCCCTGCTGCTCTGAATAATCCTCAGAGCCTCCTGTGAAAAGTTAGAAAGTGAAGAAATTGGGTGATGACATGTTGTTAATTAGATATATTTCAAATAATGCATTTGTATTGCTCTTGGTTGGAGGCAGAAATCTCAAAACTAGAGCAAATAAGACATAAACTAACTGCATGGCTGGGATGAAAATATGTTTGTTAGTAATTTGGGTGAACTGACCCTTTAAATATCCACTTTCATCTTCCAGCAAGATTCTCTTTATCTTCATCAAGGACCTGCAGTATTTCTCTGTTTTATAATAGGTTATTTGTGATTAATCACATAGAAAAACACCAGATTTAAGAGATAATTGTTTGCAATAGGTCTGTCATATCCGCACACAGTTTTGTCACAGAGCGCATACATTTGTCTCAAATATCTTTCGTTTATTTTTCCGCTCCGTTTGGGCACAAAAGGTCAACCACTCAAAACGATTACAGAACAACTCGGCGCAGGTGCCTGAAAATCCGCTGGAAAAGTGTGTTTACATAGTCGTGAAATGCATGACATATTTTGCCCTGCCGTGAGCACACAAGTGTCACACACAATATCGCGGGTTCATGTTCCTCGCCGCGCAGACATTACTAGCTAACAGCAAAGCCAAATAATGACAACACAAGGCAAACAAATCTCGCCTGCCGACGCCAAGGCTGACACCCAAGGTCTTCCATCACTGTTGTGCGGCTGCTGCTGCTCTACAGTACATCTAAGAATACTACCCCAAAGCATGTGCAAATGTGTGTGAACTTTCTTTTTGTGTGTGTGTGTGTACATTTAAGAAAGAGAAAGAGAGAGAGAAAGATATGGCAGGAAACTGAGAAAAAGCGAGAAATATGTGCGAGAGATTGCGGGTTGAGAGGCAGACAGTCTGCTGTGCCATTTTCAGGGGCAGTGTGACATTTCTGCTGAGCGGTGGTCACCCATGGCGGTCGCCGGTGACGCACATGTGACAGAAGTGCTGACCCTGTTGGTCAATCTAACCACCGTTCTGCTGACACCTCAGTTTCTGCAGGTTTCCGTGCGGATCCAAGACCGGCGTCTCCAGCGCCCGAGGCACGAGCCATTAACCTCATCATGTATGTTTAGCTGGCGAGCTGGAACAAAACAAATGCATGCTGTTATAGCAACGCGCCACGACAAAGCTCGGTAGAGCGATCTAGGTTTTTTGGTCCTTAAAAACGCTTCCACCAGAATCACTGGGCTGTTTGGAGAGAGAGTAGTAAATCTGCGAATCTCTGAGGAAAGCTGGCTAATTCATCCAACATCACTCCGCGCCCTCCACCCTGTACTGAATATTAATCAGCGAATGTTCCCAGTATCAAGCTGGCATCCGAGCCAAACAGATGATGGATGGAGCACCAACTGGGCTATCTCTCTTCTCTCTCTTTCCTCCTGCTCTCTGCTTCATCCAGATATGAGCAAATGATTTATATTTGGACTATTTCCTCCAATTGATTGTCATTTAAATTTCACTCTGGCACTGTATCTGTTTACGCTCCCTTTCTTTCTACAGACTGAGGCATCCCTACAGTCAAATAGTTTGCTCTTGTGTCCTTTTTCGCCTTCTCATTTTCTCTCTATATCGGCTATTCTCCTCCTCTCCAATCACATTAGCTGTCCTCTTCTGCTTTTTCTGTATTCAGAAAGGCAAAATATCTATTGACATAATAATCATGAAGGCTTTCCTTGTTTTCTACTGCCATACTTTTTCATTTAAGTTTTGGCTAAATTCTGCCTCTCCGTCTGGATGCACAGTTCCAGAAAGGCCGTGGCGGCATATTTTCTTTTTAAAGTCAAGTCAGGCCCAATATTACAAATCTAATACGCCTCAAGGGGCTTTTCAACTTTTCCTCACTGTTCCCACCGTGACATTTTCTTGCACATTAGATCACAACTTGTTTAATAATTAGAGTTTTGTAACTAATGAAAGGATTTTTTTTTCAGACTGAGACTATTTTTTTTCTAATCCAAATCTAAAAGGATGCATAGATATAGAGAGGATGTAAATATTCAATATACTGCGTTTCAAAATTCAAGTGTGCTGCTGGATATGTTGTTAACATAGACAGAAACGATGGCGACGCTGCGGGAGAAAAATGCAAAGCAAAGTGAGCCAAAAGGTATTATAATAAATGCAAAACTGGGTGTCCCCTTAAGGCCTGTTACGAGGTCTCTGTATGTGAACTGAGAGCTGCAAAATGCTCTTTACTCTTTACTGCGTGCAACCGCAGCCACATTACTTTTGTTCTGTTGGCATTCGATTAATGCGTCATATTTAAAGAAGGTTTATCTCCCTGAGCAGATACAAAAAATATGTTCCAGCAGAAATATAATCATGAACCTTCTATGAAAGATGAGATATAAAGTAATAAGGGGAAAAAAGTTTTGATGACACCGCTCCTTTGTTTTACTTTTATCTCCGTCTGCCTGCTCGCTGTCAATCCCGCGCTCTCTGCAGACTTTACGGGCAGATCCTCCACGCCTCCCTGCATTCCACCCAGCAACCTGATTATTTTCTGAGCTTTGATAAGTGACTTCTGAGTTACAAGTGAATGAAAGAGGGGAAAAAAAAACAAAAAAAAAAAACAAAGAACAAAAAAGGAAAAAAAAAAACAAACCCATCACAGTCGTTTATGGCTCTGACCTTTCACTGCACAGACTGCACATTTTATTATCCCTCATTCCAACTCAGGACTCATTAGGAACAACGGTTTCCTCTGACATGTGGAATTCTTCACACACACATCCACGTAGACACAGACGCACATTCCAGGGCCCGGGCTGGTTATTAGTTTGGCATCGGGAGCGGGAATGACATCATGAGGCAGGCGGCGGTAAACACCCTTGATTGGTGGACAGCTGAGACTGCCAAAAGAGTGGGTGTCACTGTTGGTGGTCCCTTGCTAGAGTCCTGCCCGACGGCGACTGAGACGAACAGGCGCAACTCACTCTCTGCTGAGGTTGAACAAGCATGTGTTCGACTGCTGGGACTGATTAGAGCATTTGGGCTTGTTGTGTTTGTTTGAACAGAGGCAACTCACATCCCAAATCCTCTTTAAAAGGCAACCTTGTCTTGTCGGGCTGGATACGTATCATAAATATATGGTCGATGTTTGGTTTGCGAAGTGAAAGACACATTGGGGTGTATGCCATTCCTTTTACTTTTTTCAATTTAAGCTTGTGAATGTGTGTGTGTGTGTGTGAGTGTGTGTCAGAGCACTACATTAGCACATTTGAAGGGATTCTTTAAGCTGGGCTTTCAGCCTTTTGCAATTCAGTAAAGTATAATTGTGTTGTCATTTTCACAAGCTTATCCGGCTGCAGCTTAGCCTGCTGGAAGAAAGCCAAGAGAGGTGTCGTGTACTGCAAACAGTGGTAAGGTGATGAGAAAGGCTGTGCAAGACACTTTTGTGAATAAGGCAAATACATGCACATCTACTGTATGTGTGTTTCGCTACGTATGGATTTACAGTATACTACAGAAGGGAGTCCCGGGAAAAGATGATTTGTGTGAAAACATGGGGTCAAATAAATCCAATCGATTTTAAAAAATGAATTAAATGACATTAACTTGTAATATTTAAATATACATTAAATTAATTCTAATTTCAATAGATTTTAGCCATTTTCTCATGAATATAGATATATTTCTTTGGTATTTGGATATATTCATTGGACCTTGACACGGCACAGCTTTTACTAATTTGTGGTTTCACACTCACAGACATACTCACAGTAATTAAATGCAGTTATTGAAGCAGTGCTGACATTAGCTCGATCAAATATAAAGAAACTGTTGAAAAGTTGATAAACATAAAAAATCCCAAACAGCACTCAGCATGCCCGAATTAATCATCGGCTCTGTCATCTATGAAACACGGAGAACTGCTACTATATATTATTTTCATTATCTATGACTCTGTGAGCTATTGAGGGATTAGTTGAATAATTGTTGAGAATTTAAAATATTATTAAATAATCTCCCGGAGCCCAAGAACACATCTTTAAATTGCTTGTTTTGATATAAAAGATATTACATTTACGCTGCTGTTAA
>JAVQJZ010208843.1:0-17007 GCA_036025355.1 Leiopotherapon unicolor | reverse complement strand
CGATTAATTTTCTGCCTCTCAGCTTGATAATTGATCACACGACTTTTAGTTTCTAAAGGTTAGAAAATCTTCATCATCGTGTTTCTTTTTCAAAGTTTGCAGGTTTAAAGTCACTTGAGTGAGAAACTGAGATCAAAAGAATCAATGATTGGTGGACGTATAGATCCCTGATTTTTTTTTTTTTAACCACACACACTCGTTCAGATGTTAATGGTGTGTGTGTGTGTGTGTGTGTGTTTGACTCAGCAGGTGTAACGCGAGTCAGTAAAGATGAAGGTGAGGCGTCGTTCGTTTCCTCTCAAGCCTTCGTCATCATCCTCATCACTTTTTCTAACCCCCGTATCATAGCAACACATTTTACCTGTGTGTCTGCGTGTCTGTGTGTGTGTGTGTGTGTGCATGCATGTACAACAGAAAAAGTCCAGCAGCAGTCTGTCAGACTTTCAAAGTAATAGCAGTAGTAAAAGCACTTAGTTGTGATTTGAAGGTTTAATTAGAAAGTTTGTTTGTTGTTGTTTATTCAGATTGATTAACGTCTCTCTGAGAGACTCGAGCTGATCCGTGGCCTCGTCGAGGTTCCTCTTTGTGGACTTTTTTTGTTGCTGGATGTTTTTAAGCTCCTCAGAAACTCTCGTTTTTCAGTCACTGTGTTTTTATGGCTGTTTCATCAAGTGGAAATATTTTAAAGGTCCCGACAGCTTTGGTGTAAACTTTAATTTCTTCTCAGACGTTCTGTGATTCTTATAATAATATTTGGATAAAGGTGAGAGAAGCTCATCAGTTTTCTTCGGTTATATTTGACAGTAAACACACATCTGTATGTCGCGATCTTTCTGGCACCAGGTTTTGATAATTAAATGACTTCAGTGGATTCAGTTTCACTCACGAAAATAAGATTTTTTTAGTTTTGACTGAGCATGTTGAAGAGCAGAACAAGTGTGTGCAATCTGAAAATCTGCCAGTTATAATATATTTTAGAGCTTATATATTTATATGCAGATTAGTCAGTGAGGAAAGAGATATTAGCTGCTGTTTAGTATTGTGATTGGTAAAAATAACTCAAATATAAGCTCTGATCTAAATGTTGAACCTGCTGCGTGTAAACGAGGCTCACGTCTCAGTCTCAGTCTAAACTCTGCTGTGTTTTGTCCCTGCGTGGCCTCCGTACCTGTCGGAGCAGCGTGTAGAAACATTGCGGCCTCCTGCTGCCGACGTCGCCCTGCAGCGGCTGAACTCACCTTGAACGCTGTCATTTAAAGGACGTCTCCTCACAGAGATCAGAATCGGGTCCTTGTTGAGGCTTTTTTTTCTTCCTGTAAAGGGCACAGCATCAGGAAAGGCGGCTGTATTGACTTTTTTTTTTCCTCGATAAGGTTTTCCAGCTCGTGTGTGTGTGTGTGTGTGTGTGTGTGTGTGTGTGTTGATAATCGTGGAGCGGCGGCGGGTGGAGGCTTCGGTCAGCAGCTTACCGGCCGACATCGCCGCTGTGCACAGTCAGCAGCCGGCCCGGCCAGAAAGACCCACTTTATCATCAAACGCTGAGCCGCAGCATCTCAGCCCCGCTTTGTGGCAGATTATTTTGACAGTTGCCATGACAGCAGCATCTGAAATGTCTCCCTGAGAGATTTTCCAACAAGGAGACATCCTGAAAACACAAAAACTTTCACCTGAAGGCGAAACAGTGCGGCTGAAGAGTGAATACTGATCCATGAACCCCTCCGCGTCACATTAAGACAACATTTTCTACTTAAAACAAAAAAATCTGAACACTTTAGAAAGTCAGGCTCAAAACACTGGTTTCATTTTGTTGTTGTCAGTGATCATTTGGACATCGATAACATGATGTAGGAGAGTAACTTTACAACAAAACATCACATACGACTGTCCATTTATATAATTTTTACAACTGCAGTACGTCTTATGTCAAATTTAGTTAAAATGTGAGTTTTAATAGTCGTATCAGGGCGCCTGGTGGCTGATAAAGTTCATGTTTTCTGAGTTTTTGTTTCTGTGGCGACTTTATTATATCAATAACCAGATTTAATTGATTCTTGTGTTTTTATCTCCTTTTGTGTGTCAGTAAATCGTATCTGGGCACCTTGGAAGAGATTTTTAAGTTCAGCAAAGCTTTGCTGGTTGAATCTTTTTGTTCTGCGTTAACCTGCAGAAGAAGTGAAGCAGCTGACTCGTCGTCGTGTTTCGCTCGTTGTTGTTGTTCCCTCCAGTGCAAATCAAACCGGAGAAGTTGAAAGTGAGTTAGCGAGCTTCCCGCTCTCCTTTGTGTTAACTGGGCTCCTCTTTAATCTTTTATTCATCCTCTGAAATAAAGAGGTCATCCTGATTAGACATCGAGCCGGACCGCAGCTGAGAGTCGTTTTTCTTTTGGAGAGGAAACTTCGGAGGAAACAAACGCGTAGTGGAGCTTAATACTAAAGATTGTTAATAAAGATGGACAACGTTTCAGCTGCCTCCTGCATACTGAAGCTTCGGCGCCGCCATCTTGTTTTGGTGACGTCATCTGTGCAGTAGTGATCAGGGGAGGAGCCTCTGTATCAAAGCCCCGCCCACACCCGCCCACCTGACTCGATCAGTAATCAATACTCGGTAACTGCTGGCTAACATTGACCTGCTAAAGTTAAACTTACTTCTCCTCTCCGTGTTTCTGTGACCGACAGCTGTCAATCATGAAGCCACGCCCACATTTATCTGATGATTTTGTCCCACCTGCTAACATGGAGGGGGCGGGGCTTACGATCCAGATGTTTTGGCTTCGCTGTGGGGGGGGCTGTCATGTCATCTGTCTTTACATACAGTCTGTAATTAACAGTCGTGTCGTCGGGCTTCGTCCCCAGAGCCGCTGAGCCGCCCCCCCCTCAGCATCCTGACCTCTGATTGGCTCTGACGGCTCTGTTAAATGTGTAATTACAGAGAGGCCGGGGGTGCCGCTCCATGAATAATGTTAAACGACTGCTCGCTGCAAATTATTAATTGTTTTACTTGATCTGTTGAACTCTCAGCGTATCAATTACAGAGTTGTTCTAAGTGGAAATCAAACCTCCAAACGCTGCTTCAGTCATGCAGGTTTCTACTTTCACGTTTATCGTCAGGTTGTGTGTTTCTGAGTCAGATATTTAATAAGACGCTGAGTTTTAAATCTTTTTAGGATCACAGGATGCAGTTTTCATGGATTCATGTTAGTTTTAATATTGTTCCAACTCATCAGAAAATACTGATTTTAAGCATCGACCCACTTTGTTGAATCAGATCTGAGCTGAGAAGTTCGTCTTAATGTTTGAGTCTGATTTGAAAATCGCATTTCTGACACGTAAAACCAGTGTGACTCTGGTTTAAAGTATTTGAAGTTAGAAAGAAAGTAAAAGTAAGAAACAAAAAAAAAAAAAGCAGAACAAAGAAATAAACAGAACAATGCCTTACTTTTTTATAATATGACAGAAAAAAAGCGGCATCCTAATTTGCTGTTTAATGTGGATTAAAGCTCTTCTGACTTCCTGTGAACACACAAAGTAAACACCGTGACGGTTCAAATTAAACTTTATTAACACGTCTGGGTGCTTAAAGGTGTTTTTCATGAAGCTGTGGAGGAGCGTTCGTGTCGGCAGGTCTTTGTCTTTCTGAGAGCGAGAGAGCGAGCAGGCAGGAATGTTATTGTCTTTCCTCGGCAGCTGGTTCCTTCTCAGCTGTCCGGGCCTCATTCCCGACTCTGATTAGCTTTGTGTTGCCTCTGTGTGTGTGTGTGTGTGTGTGTGTGTGTGTGTGTGTGTGTGTGTGTGGAAGTGGTCGCTTCGTCGAGGCTTTTTTAGGAACAAACAATGGACTCACTCAGCCAGCTAAACAGACATCCCCAGAAAGAGGTCAATTATGGAAAAGGACTAACAACGAGCAAAGAAAAAAACTCTCCGTGTTTGTCTGATTAGTCTTTGTTATGGAAACCATTTCTACACTTCGACTCGCAGAAATTGGTCTCCTGCTGTCGACATCCGCCCTGCTTGTGCGCCTGACATCTACGAAAATGTGAAACGCTGCAGCTTTTTTTTTTTTTTTTTTACTCTTTTCACTCCCCAAAGACCAAAAAAAAAATTTGGAGCTGCTGCCGGGTCAAAACAACATTAAAAATAAAAACGTCAAACTGCCGAAAAAACAGTTTTTCTAGCATTTAAATGAGAACAATGTGTGGGAGGGGCCTGTGTTTTTGGCCTTCTTACACAGCGTTAATTTACATACTCCTTCTAGGCCAGCATCCCACAATGCCCTGCTTTTTATGCATTATTGAGTCTCCTGGTGGCGTCCTTAAAAGGGGAAGAGGCCTTGCCATAAAAGGAAGTAGGACTCCGCATTCAACAAGGGTGACTTCAAAGACCCTTTGAAAAATTGATCAGGTGGGGCTGTAGCTAAAGTAGATCCTTTTTTTCCATCAGGTCAACAACACAAAACACAGAAAAAAACACTTCTTTATGTGCATGAAAGGAAACGAAGCGTCTGCGGAGGATTCCTCTGCAGGGAGCGAGGCGACGTGTAAAAGGTCACGTCTGCTCTCGCTTTTCCTTAAATGTTCATTTTTCGCTGAAGGATGTACGACTCAGATGTGAACAAACTTGGTGGTGATGAAGCAAGGTTTCCATGGTAACGGTTTCTGCTCAGGTTAATCATCAAATCTCGATTGCGACTCCGCCCGGTGTTAGTCATTAAAGTTTAAACGAAACAAAAGAGAGTCGGAGGAAAAGGAGACAAACTGGACTGAAGATGAAATCCGACAAATGAAAATATCTGAAGATGGAAATGTTTGGTTTTACATGGATTCATCTCTGAACGGGCCTCGATGTTGTTGGAAAGTCAAAAAAAGTCTGAAAAATTAATCTGTAGACTTTTTAATCATTATTTTTTTAAAGCTAAAATTCTGGTTTCTGCTTCTCAGAAGACCAAAAGATTTTTGTTTTATAAGAATGAAATCTCTCTTTAAATCTCTTCAGACAACCTCAGTTCATGTATGTGCTTCAGAAATATCCAGTTTATTATTAGATATGACTTTTCTTTGGTGCTGAATGTGTGATGTTTGTCTTTTTTTATCCTTTTAACAACACTGAAACAGGTGATTTAAGACTTAAAATAAAACCTTTGAGTAAAGATACGAGTTTTTCCAGCATGACCTTTTTTTAAAGTTTAAAAACCCAGAATAAATATTTATTAAGTATTTTTTTATGATGAAACTTCCCCTGCTGACCTTAAATGGGGTTACATTATCATTATTTCATTACGCAGCTTTAACACTGATTCGACTTGATGTTAAGCGAACAGGTCAGTTTGACCATGTTTGACCCCTTATCAGCATAATCTTATGAGAAAAACTAAAAAAAGTCAGAAAAAATAAAGTAAAAGTAATGTCTTAAAGAGGTTTTTTGAACATGTATTTTTAATTAAAACAGGTGTTATCCTAACGATCTTTAGAGGTGAAATGTTGTTGAGGTGCAAACAATGTGTTAATTAGGATTTTTTTGGTTTGGGAAACTTTTGGATGAGTAAAAATGCATCACTGCAGCAGGTTTGATTCCCGTCGGCCGCCGTGACGTTTCAGACTCTTTTTCCCGTTTTGAGGTCGGGCGGTTCATCGCTGTTTGACTTGCGTAATGTCCAGTCTGAGCCTCCCAGCTGTCCCATCACTCCCAGCAGCCCTTTGTTGTTGTCACGGCGACCATGTGTCTGACTGACACCCCACGCCGAGCTCGGGTTGGCCCCGCCCCCTTTCCTCCCAGGAAGGTCACGGGGTCGCACGTCACATTACATCACCCCGACCATCGTAAAGGCCGAACGTCAACCGCCAATAAATAACTGAGACTTCAACCTGGAGGGTTCAAAAGAAGCTGCTGATTGTTTGAAATCTTTAATTTAAATTCAGCATCTTTTAAATCTCAGTCACAGAAAGATGTGAAGGTCATGAGAAGGTCAGAGTAATCAGAAATAAGATTTAAAGTCAGACCCAAAGTAAATAGAGACTGAATGTGGATGAACTCTTAGAGAAAAATGTAAATATACTTTATTGAATCTTTACTTTTTATATCACAATAACTATAAGTAAAATGTATATTATACATGTAGGAACAAGACAAACAAAATAAAAATATAAACATGAACGAGCTGAAAATACAAACCTTTAATTTATGTTTAAAGATGCTAACAAAGCTCATCGCCTGCAGAAAGGTCTCGTTAGCATTTTATGACTTTATGATGTAATTAACCCTCAATGATCCTGCAGCTGCTCAACAGTCACCTTTTCTCATGTTAAATGAATTATGAGAGAAAAAGACAACATCATCTTCAAACTGGAGAAGAGAGCAGGTCGAAAAGACGAGAAATGTTTCTGTCGGAGGAAGGAAAGTGAAAGGAAATGACTCCAGAAAGAGTTTTTACAAAGAGTGGAAATTTATTTGGATTAGCAGCTGTAACTTTCACTAAATTCACCATCTTAGTTTCTTTGTTTTGCCCTTTTAAATCCAAAACTTGCTGATTATTATTGAACTCAATGAGCAGCTCACTTTAATCAGTTAAATTAAAGTTGTCACCTGGTTGCGAGCTGCATTTAAAAATGAAGGATTGCTGGGCTTTGACAGCGACAGTTCACCCAGAAATCATGTGAACTTTCCGATGTCGCTGCTTATTAAAGACAATATTAAATGTCTTTATTATTCTGAATGATTCTTAATTCATTCATGAGGCCAAAACTTCCCTTTAACCAGCAATAACTCAACGCTGTCCGGCTGGATTTCATTAAACTCGCTTCAGACTTTCACGAGACTCCAGGGGCCCGAAAAGTGAGAAAGATTATAAAGATACGAGATATTTGCACAGCGAGAGGAAGCAGAGACGTCTGTAAAGATTTCTGTTCGTTCATAAAGCCCTCAACAGAAGCCACGTTCAGTTCGGACATTTATAACAAAACAAAGGTGGAAAAAGTGTAAAAGTGCCCCCCCGGTCTGGAGGAGGTTGCTGGTGGTGTTAAGCTGTGACGAGCTGTCAGGTCTACGCCTCTGTGTTTAATCCCGCCATCCCTCTCAGATCTGATCTCATCCACAGATCTCCAGCGTCGCTCGAGGCGCCGCTGCTTTAACGCTGATAATGCCTCTCTAGTTTGTGGGGAATATAATCTTTGGAAATCCCCTTAATCAAAGCAGCAGCGACGCAAACATCGGCCGAGGAAAGATTTAATACGGCGAAATGCTGCAGAGTTTCCCCCCTTTTTTGTTCATGTCGTGTTTCAGGCTGTTTGACCTGAAAGAAACACGCGTCTCTTTATGAAAATATCGAAAAGAGCATCTTCAGAGTCAAAATGAGAGAAATCCTCCGAGCTTTAATTTCAATTAGCGGCTCGACGTCTCAGTATTATTTACATCAGTTTGGGAAGACTGAACGAAGCTGTCAGCTCCTCCTCATCAATAATTAGTGTTGTCTGCCTGAAGCTTTTTTAAACATAAGATGGATCAGTTTGGAGAAATGAAAGAATAAAAGTTCATTTTCTATCAGCTGTTTCTCTCTGATTGTCTGTTAGGATCCGTTATATAACGTAGATTATCTTGATTTACGTTATTTCACGGCTCTTTTAATCCGAACTGTTCCTGAACGTCTCCTCGATCAGCTCAGCAGGAGAGAAAGTTCAGAAAGAAAACTGTTTGGATACGATTGTTTGGGATGATTTGCTGCATTTTTTTAAATCTCTGAAACCTGTTTGTGCTTTAGGAAACTCTTAACAGGTATTTCTCACCTGATGTTGATGCAGATTACTAATTCCTTTAATCACTCAGTCTTCATCAGCTTGTGTGTGAATCTGTTGATGTAAAAGTTGCTCTCGTGTCTTTTTCTGGATTGAAGTTTACACGTCAGAGTTTGTTCTTGAACTTTTGAATAGTTTAATAATCTGATGTGAGTTTGGGTTGTTTGGTCTGCAGGTGATCGTAAAGAGAAACTTAGTTCAGGTGTTTCTTCACTGATAGTTAATCAGCAGATTTATTGAGCAAATTAAATGTCAGAATCGTCCTTCGATTGTCTTCCAGCTTTGATTCAGAACCACCAAAAGTCCAGTCTGACCTTTCTGTTTAAATCTGGAGAGTTTAATGAGATGTTGGGTCAAACCCCTGGACCTCTGAGATCATGAAAAACCATCCAGATGTGAAATGTTTTACCCAGCATGCTTTGCTGTGTGCCTGCTGGTTGAAGGTTCAGGCGGCAGTGAAGATGTGGAGCTGAGGCGGCGGCGGCGCTTTGAAGTGGAGTGTGTTTTCTTTCTTGCAGTAGTGGAGAAACCTCCCGGGGGGGCTCTCAGCCTTCATCCAGACCCCTCCCACCGTCAGCAGCCTCCCCGATCGACTTCAAAGTTGGGGACATATCTGCCTCAAAAGTGTCTCTGCTTTGAAGTGGGGACGGCGCAGCCACAAAGGTGCATTCAGGGAGCTGTGAGACAGACTCATTCTGCTGAGGCGACGCCGCAGATTCATTTCACTTCCAAACATGCTGGAGAGGCTTCAAGCAGGAAAATATTTCTACAAACTGTGAGCTCTTTTCTGTGAGATCAAAAAGGCCCGACACAGTTTGGCTGAGCCGGCAGGTGACGTCTTTACACTCTTTGTTTTGTTCGACCAGCCGTGAAAAGTCGACCTTCTCATCAGAAAACAGTGAGTGTATGTAAAGATGGACGACAGGGAAACTCGTGTTTCCACCTCAAAGTTTAACGCTGTTTGTGTCTCTTGTGGTGTTTCGTGTCAAACTGCTCTCGCTGCGTTGTTATGTAACCGTAAAGACAGAGGAGGACGTGAAACCTCTCGGGACAATCAAACGGATGAATCAGAAGTGAAAACGTGTCCGACTCCTCGTTCCTGAAACATCATCTTGCTTCCTGCTGGTCTCCGTGCCGGTGGAGGGGCCGGATGTCGGCTTATTTCCCGCCGCGTGTTCAGGCCTGGTCGTGTTTCACGTAATGAAAAATGCTCCATTCAGCGGCGGCCCGGTTTTATCCTCGCCGCGTTGACTCGTTAGCGCTCAGGCGCCGCGTTGAGACGTGAAGTGAAGAAGAAGTGAGAGCGCGGAGAAAAAGAGAGATGTGTGTCTGTGAGTCACTCACCTAAAAATATCAGCGTTTTCCTCCGGTTGGTTGTGCCGAGTTTCACCGACCCCGTGAGTCAGAGCTTCAGCTGGAGAGGCAGCCGGCGAGCTGACCGCGAGAGGTTTGTCTGCCGGGGGGGTGATGGGAGCAGACTGAGGGGGGGGGGGGGGGCAGGAGAGGCTCAACTTTATAGGCCCAAAACAAAATGGCTGCCTTTACTCACTCTTGTTTCTAATCTCTGCTGAGGCTGTTTAAAGTGACAGTCGATAAGAAGAGGAGGCAGCGCTCTTATTTTGGAAATGAAAGAGTCTCTCTCTAATCCTTCTGTTTAACTTGTTTTTCTTCATCACTCTTTATCTTATGTACTAGTTTCTTCTTCTATTGTTGTTTTTAGAGTCTTTATTGTCATCATATTTTCCTGTTAGCAGAGGGGACAAACAACAATATAACATCAAATACATTTTTCAAAATAAATCTTTATAACTTTAGCAGATGATTGTTAGCTAACGGTCTCTAATTATTGATTGATGAGTGTCTGATTGATCAGACTTGAACAAGATGGCGGCGCCGGGATATTTTGGCTTTATTTTTTTACATTGGTAGTTCTTGTTGAGGACACGTTGATCAGATTTGGTAAATACTAATTCAAATAAGTCTGCTTCAGTGTTAAACTGGTGATTTCAGATTCTGATGGGTTAGTTAAGAATTTCCCCCTGTGGATCAATAAAGTTGTTTTTGATTGTAATCTCTGATTAAAAGAAATATTAAGCTGAATTAGCACTTTAATACCTAAAATATTGTGAAATAAAACATCCACTTTAACTGTAAGAAGTTAAAAAGGAAGAACATTGATGTTTTTGTCAGTTTGTCGTCTTTGAGGTTTTTTAGGCTGATATTTGACTTTCTTTGGTATCACAGCTGAGTCACATCTGAACTCGTTAAAGTTATTAAACCAGCCTGTTAACAGCTGAATCAGATCTGCTCCTTCACGTGTCGTTATTTCTCCTCACATGATGTTATGGAGCCTCTCCGGGACGTTTGGGCCTCGTCTTTCTCGTTTCTCTGCTGTTTTAAAGTCTCCTCCAGTGTTTGTTTATCTGGTTGGCTCAGTGACCTGCTGAGGGTTTCAGTTCGTCTTCAGGTTACTTTAATCAGTGAGACAGAAAACAGAACAGCCTGACGTTTTGCTGTTCAGCCTTGAGGAGAGTTTGTGTTTCTGTGAATGAAAACTCGGCGAGTAAAAACACTAAGATCAGATCAGTAACTCAATATATCCGATCCTGATCAGATAAAACACATCCTGATCACTTATACATATAGTTTTATTCACATGCAAGGTATTAATCTACGTTATCTTAATAAAATAACGTTTGATTTAACGTATAATCCACCTGGCTGCGGCGAGGTTGGTATCATCTGATTTTTGTCAGCTGTGTGAATTTCTTTAAGTTTGTGGACAGGATTTTTATTTTTATTGAATAAATGAAATCCTCGAAAAGATGTCTGAATACTAAAGATAAAGATTACAGATGTGAGCAGATGATTGCTGATAATAATAAGAGGAACATTATTTTGTTATGTGTGGTTTTCGCCGTCCTGTCAGAGAGACTCACCTGTCGGAGTTAACGCAGTAAAACCTGCCGTGTTTTTCTTTATGCCGACGCTCTGCTGTCGCTGTGTGACTCTCTAAGTTTGTACCCGATGAGGTTTGTCGTTGAAAGAGAGCGAGCACAGCGGTGACACATTTCTACATCTCTGGTTTCTTATCGTTTGCGAGCAGCAGCGTCTCCACGCCGGCTGCATGTCGACAGTGATTTGTTGCTGTCGTCTCTTCCTCCTCCTCCTCCTCCTCCTCTCGCCAGCGTTCAGCCTCCTTCCTCTCCGCTGCAGCCAGAAGATGGCACGGTTCGTATGCAGTCTCAAACCGGAGATCGGAGGCTATTAATAGCGCCGCCATGCTTTAAAATGTGTGTGTAAATAAAGCGCCGCTCGCTGGGAGGGAACTGGAGACGAGGAGAGCGACACACAAACGCAAACATGAAGCAGCGCGACGGTTTGTGTCTCCTGATCCAAACTGAAAAAGGAGTTTGAGGTCAGATTTTAGGATGTGAACGTGCCACCTTTCTCCTGAACGAGATGATGTTTTGACAGATTTTCTCAGCTGCAGAGCGACTCAGTTTATCTGCTTTGTGTTTTTTTTCAGGACTGATTTTTGCAAAGCTACAGCCGAATGAAGCATGTGAGGAATTAAAAAAGCAGCAGAAATGTGTTTGGTCGGGCCTTCAGAGGGGAGAATAATATGTTTGCTTAATCACGTCTCACTTAAAATGTGCAGCCAAGTTGCCTGGTAACTAAAGTGGAGCGGAAACGGTCGACTTAAGAATCATAATTTAACAAAAGCAGCGGGAGAACGTCTTTGAATGTCGACGTTTCAAGGCCTCAGAAATGTCCTTGAATGCATTGTGAGTCATGAATGCTCCTGTAGGTCTTTACCTCCGCAGTTCATTTTGAAGAGTTAATGATCTCTATCTATCTATCTATCTATCTATCTATCTATCTATCTATCTATCTATCTATCTATCTATCTATCTATCTATCTATCTATCTATCCTGTTCGGGTGTAAGGAAAAGTCTTTTAAATCCAGCCTCATGAAACATTTAAGAAGACGAACAGTTGAGAGTCGTATTAAAACACAAACGGTGAAAATATCTTCTGGATATGTTGATTATCAATATTCAGGAGCCCAGTCGTCCTTGAGTGCAGCCTGTGAATCATTAATTCAGTTTTATTTAGTTGTTCGGGTCACGGAGAGTTTGTTTTTAATCCTGTTTTAATCGTACTGGAGGATAAATTCATTTTTGTATGTTTATCATCTGTCAACTCGCTGAATGAAAGTAGGAAGAAAAGATCTTTTAATTAATTTATTTTTAAGGTCCCAACATGTTCTTGAATGCAGCATTCAGATCATGATTTTATCTCCACGTTTCTTTACTGCATTTTTATTTACATATAAAAGACAGTGAGAGTCATTCATGACCTTCGAGCATTAATTCTAGATTATCATCACGTTAAATTACTAAAATATATTTTCAGATTGTTGTTAAAGCTGCAGGTTCCCTTTCAGAAACAAACTGAATCTATAGCAGCTCTTTAGAAATACAGTTTTATCTGATATTTGTTTATATTTGATCATTTCTACGGTACTGTATTGAGACTCTTTAACATGGGATTGAAGAAAAAGGCAGCGTCACCTGAAAACATCTTTGTATACGTGTTCGTGTGTTTTAACAGCTCCAAAGTGTCCTTGAACGCAGCATCATGTCAGAGATTTATTTACAAGCTGAGATTATTTATCCCAAATGATCATCAGATGACTTTACATCACTTTAATAAGTTTTCACTTTTAGGATTATAAATTGCATTTACACACTCAAATCTCTAGCAGGTTATTGATTATTGATTAAAATAGTGTTTTCAGTTTACATGAAGGTCAGGATAAGATTTAGACTCTTCAGCCTCGACAGCATCACCTGAAAAATGAAACTAACTGCAAACTAATCCAGACTTGAGTTAACCCGGTTTCAGTCTTTTCTCAGGATTAGTTGCTCAGGAGAAAACTAAATCTAACCACACGACTTCCTTTAACCTTGCGAGGCTCTTTCACCGTTCAGGTTGATGAATCGGAACATTTGCTCGGGTTTGACCTTGAGATGAACAAAGTGCTCTCGTCATCCGAGTGAAAAATAAATGTTTTGATTTATTCTCGTTTGTGCGTCGTGTTCAGCCGGAGCAGCAGGAAGACAAACTGTTGTGCTAATAAAACCACAAACAGCTGAGCTGAATGAAACCTGAATAATCTGTTGTGAGTGTTTTAGCCACGGAGGTGGGGGGGGGGGCGTCCTTGTGCTGCCAGTCAGCCGCTAACAAAGAGCGCCGTATAATAAATGGGACTTTAATTTGTTTTTCCTCGACAAGGTCGCTGCGAGTGACGGGTGAAAGGCGGCGGCGGGATGTGGCGTCGGAGTTGAAGGGGAGAGAAATGTGAGGAGACGCCAATAAAAGCTTCAGTTTATGTGTTTGTAGACATTTTTCAGTCACTGCAAGGTAATTCTGCTTAGAGGAATCAATCCTCTGATTTTTTTTTAATCGGGAGGGGGGGGTGCTTTATTGTCTCCATGGCAACAGGCAGATGAGGCTTATGGGTGCTGTAGTTTAGAGTCACTCTCCAAACTTCAGATTCAAGTCAGAAGTGGACTTTTACGTACAATATGTGGCCCTTTTATGCAGTTCATGTGTTTTCTGATCAGTTTGGTTTTAATGAGCTGTTTGATGCTGTTAAAGGGGCGTGGCCTCATGATTGACAGCTGTCAATCAAAGCCTGCAGACGTTTTGAATGAGGAGTAGAAACATCAAGAGGAGACGTTACTTTAACTTTAGCGGGTGATTGTTTAATTATTGATTATCAATCCCCCTGATCACTTTTGCGCCGACTCCTCCACATGATGTCATCAGAACAAGATGGCGGCGAGGTGTCTGAGCTGTTTTAGCTTCATCACACTGTGTCCACATACTTTGGGACAAGATTGAGAAACTGAGTGCTGCCCGCCGTCCCTCGTCAACACGCCGTAAAAGTGACTACATTTAAAAGAAGAAGAGCAGGTGGTGCTTTCAAGGTGTCTTTAGATAAAAGCGGCCGTTCGCTGTCCTCGATAAACTCTGTCAGAGATCACGATGTGTTTTCTGTTGATGTGACTCTGCCATCGGTGTGAAACAGCCTCTGATTTAACCTCCGTCCAGACGCCGCGCGCTGCCCTCTGACACACTTTGTGTTTACACGCCGGCCGGCAGCGGCGCCAGCTGCTTTGTTAGCACGCGTGCAGAAATCCAAACAGGAAACTATTAAAGCAGCAGGACGAGCTTCACACTGACGCTGCAAAACAAGAGGAAGAAGAAGAGTTTCATTTTAAAGGCTGACATTTTAGCTACCTCTGTAAATGTATTCAAATTAATTTCCCATTATTGCCTTGCTTATCGGAGGCCACAGAGACGTAAACAAAGATGCGGACAAAAGCAATTAAAAATAAATGGGGTTTGGACAGAAGTGCCCCAGAGAAAGAGATAAAGGCGGGAACAGTACGGAGGCTGTTAGCTGCCGCCTCAGTTTTATTATTTTTCTGCTTTTGTCACAACTGTTGTGGACTTTTCGGGCGCCGTCCTGGGGCGTCATCACACTAAACGGCTAAATTAACCCAATTATTCGGAGCGAGCTGAAGTGCTGCTGCCTGCGGGCGCTGTGTTATTCTGAGGACTGTATATCCATATTGTGTGCACAGCTTCTGGCCTCGAGTGTGTGTGTGAGCGTTTCTGTTTCGCTTTATTCGCCGGTCAGCTGAATCTGTGCCTGGAAAGGAAGAGTGATTACAGCGCGGCTTTGCTTAATGAAAAATAACGACTCGCTCGCCGCAGAGCTTCTTTTTTCTCCGTGCTCTTTGGCGTGGCATTAAACTTGCCGTACCTGAGCTCCGTGTCAAAGGGATGCTTCAGAAATGAAAAGCCTCGGCACAGTTTGTTCCTCCCTTTGCAGGAAGAGGCAACAATAGTTCTTAAATGAAGGCCAGTTTCCGTAGCAACATGCCAAATATAACAAGGCTTCTGCTCGCATAAAAATAAAGACGAAGCAGACAGGAGCGGGCCGAGCTCACTCTGATGGTATTCACTCTCTAAAACACCACGTCAAGAGACTTTATCACCCAAACAAACAAGTTGTTTCTGCATCAGAGTTCACTGACCTCATTTTACACTTACAGAAAGTTTGACAGACAGAAATAACTCACAGTGAAGCAGCACAACTGGAGGCATCTTGACTTTAAGGCTGTCAGACACTGGAGACTACACTTCCCACAATGCAGCTCGATAGCATCTCTCAGTCACACCCTCCCTGCCTGATAAACACAGAAATGTAAAGGAAGAAATGTCATTTTTATTGACGTTTGCACAAAAATCAAACGAGGTTATAAAAACCCCGTTTAGCTTTAAGTGCAGTGAAATTTAACAGGTTTTTATTATTTCTGAACAATAAAACAGACGAGATTGTTATTTCGTGTTCATGTCTGATAAATAATCTGTAGTGGAGGCTGTCACATGTAGAGGTTTTATTTCATATCAGTATCTGAGTTTCCTCTAACGTGCAGCTCGTCTGATGGATTCTCTCTCACACGTGCAGCAGCAGCAGCGACAAAACACAATTTCATTTACCTGCGTCTAATGAAAAGGCAATTTGTTGTGATAGCGCAGAGATGGACTGAGACGCTCGTCCTGCCCGCAGCTTCAGAGCAGAAACGAGCGACAGCGTTTCATCTGCAGCTCCACAAACATCGAATTTTCCACCACGAAAACGGCCGATTCGCTTTGATGGTTAAAACGGGAACAGTAAGACGATGATGAACACAAATCAAACTATTTTCTCCCTCTGATTACTGATAGATTACTAGTACTTGAGTATTTGACATTTTCTGTCGAGCTGCTGTGTTTTTATCTTTTTTAAAAGTAAAAAAAAAACAACAGGAAGCCACAACTTTCTCTACAGCATACTCATCTTTGCCAGAGAAATCAGATCATTTTTAACCTCACCGGAGGAAGTATTCAGATCATTTATCGTAGTAAAAGTACTCTGTTTGAAGGAAAAGGCCTGCATTAGTATATAAGTTTGTATAATGGACTTTTTGTACTGTTTTAAATAAAGTCAGAGGATGTTTCCTCTCTTCAGGTGTCTCAATCAGGAAAAATCAACCCAGCACAAAGATTTCAATCAGCAAAATCAGCTGTTTTTAGGATTTGCTGAGCACATTCGAGCTCCTGGAGGGATAAACCTCCTCATCTTTAACCTTTTTCTCTGCTGCGTCACCGTTTTAGATTTTATTATTTCTGCACTTTTGTGTTTGATTTTAAATCTCTCGTCTCCGACCTTCAAACGCACCTCGCCGATTAAACGTGTTTTCTCTCGGAGGTGGTGGATGTTTGACGTGGACTCGTCCCGGCCCGAGGCGTGTTGGGAGGACGGCGGCGGGCAGGTGGCCGCCGTTTCCCCGCGAGGCTTCATGGTCGCAGCTTTGAGAGATGAAGCCCGTCAGAGTTAGCCAAACAGCGCTAATGCTCTCCGCAGAAAGCCTCCCCGCTCAAACGCTAACAAGAAAGCAAAAGCCGGCTGTGTTTGTGTGCATTTCCAACAGATGCTCTGGCTGTAAATACGGCAGGAAATGCCATTTGTTTTCATTTAGTCACATTCGGGGGGGTTACGTGGTGAGAGGAAACATTCACACGCAGCAGATTCAGCCCGTCCTTTTCCTCTGACTGATCTTTATCACCTGAAAAGCAAATATGTGACTGTAGGCCTGAAGCACAAAGACAAACAGGGGACGGGACGTTAAAGTGCACAAAGTGACGGCTGATTGGCTCAATCACTCACCTTCTTATCCAATCAGAAGCTTCGTTTGTGATCTTTTATGACCTCCATGTGAACTTTTTAAATATATTCACAGTTTGTCTCGTTAAAAGTCTCATTTTAGTTTCACCGTGCTCATTTTAGTCTGACAAATCAGCAGCTTTCTTCACTGTGGCACAAAAAAAACTTTCACTAATCAGTAAATCAAACTTAAGTGTCACCTTCAGTTAATAACTTAATTAATTAAACAGTTTTAATTTGCAGTAATAAGAAAGTCACAACGCTGAAGAGAAATTCTGCAGCAAACAAACGTGTGGTGTTTTGCTTCAAACCTTTGTTGTTCTTCTCTTTTTAGGATCATAATCTGTGTGTTTGACTTCAGTCATATACAGACAAATAACAGCTGATTTTTACAGAAATAGTGTAAACTTCAGTTCACCAACAATATGGAGTCTGCTC
>JAVQJZ010208837.1:0-11372 GCA_036025355.1 Leiopotherapon unicolor | reverse complement strand
CCAACAAACAAGCAGAGGTGGGCTATTTCAACAAAGAGGTTCCTCAAATATCAATACAATCCTAACCATCTGAAAATAACTCCTTTAGAACTTTGTTTCCACGGAGTGTATTTAACTGCAGCAGAATTGCACAATCAAAGTTTAATCAAGGCAGAGAGCTCAATAGAAAACAGCAAGCTGACATTCAGCCACTGAAGGTTTAAACAGCTTAAAGTGGTGTTAAGATGTTGAAAACTCTGTGTGTTTCTGAGCGTGTTCCCCTCCATCCATGTGTGCATTTGCAGAATTTTGATCGTCTGACTCTGAAAGCACTTTGCCCTGATTGCTTCCCATTTGCTGCATGCGAGCAAAGCCGACAGTGGATGGGAGGTCAGGCCGCTGTGATGGACGGTCTCCCTCCAGACTAACAAGCCCTCAGTGGGTTAGTTGGTGCTCACATTCATCACTGATGAAGTCTCAACATAAGGCCCTTTCACACTTCTGCACTGCACAGTACCACGTCGTGCCAGCGTGGATAGACCAGCCTTTCCATCACTCCACAAAATCTCTGAAGGCAAGCCACGCTCGCTCCACAGAACGTCTGAAGCTATGTGGCTTAAAAGTGATCTTAAGAGTAAGCGGGGTCGAATAATTTATGAGGTAAGAAAAACAGTCAAGGCCCTAATCAAGGCTCACACAACAGGAGTCCTGATTTAGGATCACCAACCACCGGCTCAGCACTCTTTTTCTTGACTCTTAGAATTCAGAGCCTGCAAAACATATAATGTAAGATTTAAAGTCACTGCCACACTAAACACAATATGGAGTCGTTTAAGTGTGTGAGTCACCAAATAGAAAGTGTTTTTCGGTCTGTTCGATACTTGAGAGCCTTACTGACCGGCAAAGCTGCAGCTGGCCATTGAAATTGTCAAGGCTTTCCTCTGTACTGTGTTACATGTACACTGTAAGAAAAAGCTTAAATGTATTCCCTTAAGAGTCTTGTGTAATCTTTTGAAATGAAAGAACACCAGAAGATTATTCACCACAGCAGACTGACGGGGTGGCTGTGGGATATCAGCTGCAGAAAAGATTTGAAGCAAAGTGAAGTATTTATTCCTGAGAAGCAGCAGCGAGCGCGGAGAGGAGAATGTGGAACGCCGGGCGCAGTTAAGGACGAACCCCTTGTGCAGCGCGGTTTGCAAACTCACTAAGAGTTGCCCTCTCTTCCCCGGCTGCGACTGCCCCGCTTCCATGTATCCTTAGCTGAACATATTTCATTCAGTGCGCATTGGTCGGCCCGAGGCAAGCCTTTCAACGGCACGACGGGAAAACACGGACGTGCTGCACGCTGTAAATCCCACATCTGCTCCTGCCACCAGTGAAGAGGCCTGGATGTCAGCCGATGTCCCCGCGTGGCCCCGAGACTCTCTCCCATGACTTGTCCTGCAACTGAAAAAGAGCAGAAACACCACACCGCAGCCGCGAGGTTTTTAGCACAAGTTTTACGAGTTTACACAGGTGGAGGTCCTGGACTCCAGTCCCGTTTGTGTGCACAGGGTATTAAATATTTATACCAGTTTAGATACTCTGCCTTTGGAAAATCCCGTTCAGTAAGACATTTAGAGAAAGAGGCTGAACATAGTAATAACTGTCATTAGTCAGCTATTTGCTTCCAGTTTGGAGGCAGCGAGTGGAGTGAGAGCTCTGCAAGGTATATGATCTGTTAAATTAGTGGAGAACGCTGAATGTCTATCTGTGTGGACTGAATACCCCAAGTGCCCTCCTGTGCTGAAATTAAAGCCACATCAAAATTGCTTTGACATGCATTCTTATGGTAATGACAGTTTTCCCCCCTTCTTCTCATTTAGATGGCCGTCTTAATGACTGTCAGGCCTGTAAGTGCGGCGGCAGTGTCCAATGAGGCTTCATTTAGAGCCCACCGCCATTCAGAGTGAATGAGGGGGAACAAGGGGCCTAGATGAGGAGTGGAGCGCCGGTCTGATTCTTCATCAGCTCTGCGTGGCTGTTGGGCCGGTAATTACACACATTATCAGTCATTACCACAGTCTGCCACAGAGCCCAAGACAGGCAGGGAGGTAGACCTTGGTGCAGGGCTAGACAGTTGATGGGGGGGTGGGGGTGTGTGTGCATTGGCGTTAGGGACATGGGGATGTATAGACATACATACGCAGATGATGAGTAAAAGGTATGTTTTTAAATTGATGGCGGTTCCTCTCTCTTTTTCTCTGCATTTTCCCCTTGTTTTAATCTCTATATTGCCCAGTCTTTCTTGTTTTTCCTCCCCCATCTCGCACCTTTATCTCTCCTGAGCTCACTCTCTCTGTCATATGGGTTCCCCTATGACAGTGTGTTTCCTCCCCCCCTCCCTTTGCCACCCTTTCCTCTCCTATTTCTCAGCCTTTTTCTCTCTTCTCTCTCTCTCTGTCTCTCTACATCAGACTCCGTAGTCTCTCTTTCTTCCTCTCTTCCCCCTTTCTCCCCGTCTCTCCCACTCGCGCTTTGTGTATATCTTCTGGGCTCGCCCGAGATGCAAATGACACAAGAAAGTGATAAAAGTTGCATGTTGGCACCACCATAATTAAATATTAAAGACTCTCATTTTTCCCTTCTTTTTTTTCCAAGAGAAGGGATGCCTGTGGATATTGCTTTCACATTACAGCACAGAGAGAGACAGAGAGACAGAGAGAGAGAGAAAGATATTTATGAGCGTCTTGATTTAGACTCCCAAGCTTTCTGAATGCCTTTTTACACATAGATTATATCATAAGAGATTATTTTAAAAAACTGTTTATGTGGAGGTTGTGTTAATTGTAAAGTGTTGATAAACTGTGTTGACAGGCGAAGCGTCATTATTCCTCTGTAGAAACTTTCTAGAGCAGAATCATTAACTCTTTAAACCACAGTATGTCAGAAAGTGAGTAGTAACATATGTCATATTTCTCACCAGGACTTTTGTTCTATCTCTTTTACATATGCTGTATTTAAGCAATGTTAAAAGTCTTGCCATTTGACTAATTCATCATATAGACCTGTTTTTTTTTCAGTTGTTGTTGGCTTGTTACATCATCGTTACATACGTTATTCTAATGCAAAGTGTGACCCACTTTTCTGTGGTTGTATTGTTCCTGGGCTTAGTCCCACCAACCCTGTTTTCTATTCAATATGTCAAAATGAGGATTAAAAAAAATCATTGTGTGCGTGAGCGTTCGTCTCCTTGTGTCCCTCTCCTTTGCTCTTTTGCGCATACTCTGTGTATTTATGTGTCAGTGTGTGTTTGCATCATCTGTGGGCTTGGTAAGTGTGTGTCATGACTGCATCCCTACATGGGGTATAGGCTTTTCTGCTGTGCTCATCCAGGCACAGCTAAAAAAAGAGATGAGGAGGAGGAAGAGTAGGAGGAGGAGGCGGAGGAGGAGGAAGAGGAGAGGGAGGAGGAAGAAGGGGCTTGTTGCTTTTAATTGAATTGTAAATGCGAGTGGAGGGGGAACGGGGCTGCTTCTAGCTGGGACAGACAACAGATGGAAGGCAGGGCCTGCCCTGCAGGGCAAGAGGGGTGAGAGGGGAGATGGGTGGGTGGAGGGCAGATAGATGGATGGATGGGGGAAGGGAGAGGCAAACGGGCCTGGTGCATGAAAATGACCAGGGTCCGTGGCCTCTGTGGAGTCCATGAGTCTTCTCTCCGCCTCTCGTTCCCCCTCTCAATCTGTCTTTTTATCTCTATTGCTTTTCCTTCTATCTCGGCGCCTCTGAGGAAACAAAGTTTGGCTGAAAATGTAAGACCTGATATCTAGCTACTAATCAATAGTGGAAGCAGCAGAGGAGTCAGTTGAGTTAAATGAGCTCTACTTGCAATCCTACCGTGTTTGGCAAACACATAGATTACACTGAATCAGACATAAATAAATAAAACATTAAAAAGTTAACCCTTCACAGTGCCCCTCTCTACTTATAATTTATAGTTGTTACAGAGTGTTTCTCTGTTCTATCTAAATAAGAAATCTCACTAGTCACATGAACGCAAATGGGCTTGCTGTGTAATATAAATGGAGATTTGCTCAGTGGGAAGAAGAAACAGGGATCCAGAGGAAATCCACCTCCCCTCCCCCCTCCCCCCTCTGTCTCTTTCTCTCTCTGTCTCTCTCTCTCTTCAAAGGAAGGAAAATTACCCCAGTCTGCCCTCCTCAGGTGAACAGGGCTTAGGGTTTCTGTCACTGCACCGAGCAGACTAGGTCAGACACTGAGACACACACACACATATGCACACACACACACACACAACACCACTAGGTCAATACAGGCTTTACCTCTTGACTAGATTAAGGGTATTTGGGTTGTTTGTGCATTTGTGATGATAATAACTCCACATGGGGTTGCTTCTCATTTTATTGAACTGATCAACACCCCCTGCTAGATTTGCCAGGTCTTATCCCTGCATTGATTTTACTTTGTTTGTTTGTTCTTTCACCAGTTCCAGGAAAGGTCGAAAACTGTAATGTAACTTCCGGTGTCAAAAAGTTACACCACAATCACGCGCTCAGCTGGAAGTCATGATTTGCATGCGTTTGCCACAGGATTCATTTTTCTGAGGAAAACATTCTGAATGTGCGCACCCACAATTATAACGTAGGGCTGAACAAGTACCTTACATTCAAACGTACACTCGCTGGCATTCCCTTGCATATTTTATTTTTTATACATCATTTCGTGATATAATTCTGCTTTTTTCCCCCCCTCTTCTTCCATTTCTTGCAGACGATGCCTGTGATGGATACTCCTCATAACTGTCTCTGCATGCATGATGTCACCGAGCTGCCTTAGTTAATCTCTTTCCTCCCAGACAGCATATTCACAGCCTTGGGGCTAGACCCAGCTCCTACATCTATCTGAAGCCAGCACATGCACTGTTGCTCTCCAATAACTCCGCTCAATTGCCCATCATTCCTCCTCCTCCTCCCCCACCCCCCACTCACCCTCCAACACACACACACACACCTTTCAGAGCACCTCCGTCCACTGCTGCATTTTTATTCTGTTATTAATCTGCGGACGCGTCTGCCAAATAATTAACCTGGCCAAGTTATTTATTCCCCGGGTGATAGTTCCCTACCTGTGTTTGGGAGGCAGAGGGGAGGATAATGCCATTGAAATGTCCTCTTGCAGCTAAAGGAGACTGAGGAAGGTGTGTGTGCATATGTCTGGGGTGGGTGGGTGTGTGTGTGTGTGTTGGGGCGAGGGGGGGGGGGGGGGGGTGTAGGAAAGGTTTGGGGCCATACCTCAACTACGGGCAGGCGGGGTATGGGCAATTCATGTGGGGTATTACAAATGCACCAGTAACCTTTTCAGTTAATGAAAAAAAGCGGACGTGCTAATAAAAGAGAATAAGCTGGAGGAGGGACTCTTATGAGGGGACACGTGGCCCTGGGTGCAATTCCCAGGGAATTTCCGCTGGCAGTCGCACACAGCGCACACATGCTGTATGCACAGGTCCACGCAAGGAAAAACACGCACACACCCACTCGCTCTCATGCCCGCCATACAGACATGCAGAAAAGTTAACACGCACATTTTTAGAAGCGCACCCTCTCTCGCTCAAATGCAACGCAGCCAACCCTCGCTCCTCGCTGGGTGTGATTATATCCAGGAGAGAGGTAATGTGTTGCACCTGAGATGGGAGGTGGTAGATGGAGGAGACATGAGTGCTTTGGCCTTGAATTTCACCCAGGACTGCCTCCCATTCTCCCCGTGCCCATTTTTCACTCTTAGGGGAGAGTTCGCTGTGGGCTGCTGGAAGTGTGGGGCCATGGCACAGTGAGCTGAGCGTTTAGGGACCACCTTGTTTCCCCTCCTGAAACCTCCCACCTCATAACGAATATCCAAGATGGAGTCTCTCTCTCTGTCTCACTCTCTATCTCTCTTACATGTCAGCAGTAAGCCATTTGTGTCAGAGAGCTAGGCCTGATGAGTGAAAGTTTGTAGAAGGTGAAAATGTGTCTGCTGGTGAAAGCCTGAGCGGGTATGAACGTAGTCTAATGAATACCAGCTTGTACCTTCATCCTTGAGACAGAAATAGCAACCCAACATATTAGAATTTCTCTGTTGTCTGTCATCAGTATGTCTGTAATTGATGTGCCAATTAAGCTTTTATTCTGAAAACTATTGGGCAAAAATATAATTATATGAAAGGATTACATAATTATTTTAGCACTCATAATTTGAATAAATCAAGTTTTATCTCCTCATTGAAATGTGTCTTGTGCGGTTTCTCTAAGAGGCTTATAAGATAATAAGGGGGTGACACACATTATGGTTCCAATTTGGACCCTAATCTGAGATGCTGGGATGGCAAACAACCCCAACACCTCTCTTGTTACTCTTCATTTGTTGCTTTTCCTCTGAGATAAAACTCCTTTATGTACATTGAAAAGTGTGGTTTCATCATTTCATCCCTTCGCACGTTCTCCTCAGTATGCAAGTTTTCCCACGTCACCGCTGCATGAAAAAAAAATTTCTTCCAAGATTTCTTCCGAGAGCAGTTTAAAGTGCGTGTAACAGGTGGATAGAAGAAATCTGCAGTCCGATTCATTATGACCCATCCCTATCCTGACTCGAACAACGAATGTGAGCCTCACTCGCCGAGGAGCATGCGGTTGCTTTAGGGTTTCTCGGAGCTGAACGAGGCCTTCATGTGCTATCATATGACAACATGAAAAACTTACTGTGCGATGTGTGTGTGTGTGTGTTTTTTTTTTTTACACTCAGCCAAGTCCAGACAGGAGAAGGAAAAATAGCCAGCAATGATCGGGCAGCTGTTGGAGCCTGTCGACCTTGGGTGTCAGCCTAAGTGTAATTATTTTTCACGCATGCCACGTTGACCAGATATACACCGCTTGTGTTCTATTTATCAGGCCCCCCGTGCAAGGTGAAGGCATGGGATGTGCATGCATGTTCACACACACACACACACAAGTCCATGTTACTTACTTACATGTATCGACAGTGACCTGATTCCTCTGGGTTGGTGTCGGCATTGTAGATAAATAAAGAAAATCATCGCCCTCATTGAGGACCTGCTGGGACATAAATTCCAGCCCACATCAGATTTGGGTTTGAACGAGGTTGGCATTGATTAATTGGAATTTACAGCTCAGGGAATAACTCCCATAATTCACATCAGCATTGGGTTTTGCTGTGTGCCAACTTGATCGTCCCTCGTGCCTCCGTTCTCCTCTCCTTCCTTCATTGGCTGCGTGTTTGCCGACGCTGCCAGTCTGTGCGCTTGTCACCCCTTTCTCTCTCTGTCTGTCTGTCTGTCCGTGTCAGGACGTCTGAGCGTCAGACGTCTACTGTCTTCACACCTGTCAAACACCATGATACAGCGCGGTATCTTATCAAATGTCTCTAAATGCCAGTCGAAGAGACGGGGGTAATATTAAAAAGAGTGTAATTAAAATGGAAAGGAGCGGGTCATGTTGGGTAAGACCTTCAGATAGAAACAAAAGGCAGCTGAGCAAGCCAAGCAGTTTTCACCCCTTCCCTCCTTACCCTCCCACCCCCCTTCTTCCCTGCGTGCCTGCCCTCGCTCTCTCTCCTTCCTCGTTCACTCTCCTGTCACCCTGAACAGAGGATTGACATTCAGTCGAGGACACCCCTGGCTGGCGGTTAAAAGAAGTGGAATTAATGTGCGAGTTGAAGAGAGAGAGTGGGGGTGGGGGTGGGGGTGGAGGGGGCAGCATAGGGTGTGTGGGGTGGGGTTGGTCGGTGGTAGTGAATGACTGACACAGTTTTTGATGGAGTGCAGACATGGCTGACTCACCCTCTCCCTTTCCTCTGCCCCCCCACCCCCCTCCTCTCGTTCTGTTGCCCTCCCTCTATCTCTCCATCTCTATCTTCTGCTCACTTGCTGGGGTCATCACCCCCACCCTCACCACCCTCCCCTCCCTCTCTCCCTCCCTCCTCCTCTTCCTTTCCTCCCACCCTCCATTTCTCCCATCCTTTCTGGCCTTATTGTTTTACATCTCTTCATTCGGGCTTTTATGGCTGCTTCGTCCTCGCGCAGACCCATCTCACCACCGGATGATGGGTTCCTCCCCCAGTTATCGCGGCTATTTATTATCAGCGTCGGTCCACATCGCATTTCTCTGACTTTGGGAAGATGGTTTTCACATTGGGCCGTTTTACTGACTCGCCGTATAACAAATCCGCCGAGGAGAACACACGCGCACGTGCATACGAAGTGACACGGTTGGAAAGGAAACCTCACATCACTATTTTTACACCTGCAGCTTCACTAGGTGCTAAAATACATACTGATTTAATGCTTCATAGTGAAAAGCTTTGACAGCTTTCCCACATACGTCATTACAAAAAAATGCCACACGCTGGGTTTTTTTTGTTGTTGTTTTTTTTTATTTCATCCTGTTTTTGACAATCGCGCAAAAGACTCTCAGAGACTTTTACTGCTGGGTCAGTGATTATTCTAATGTGACGGAGGGTAAGCCATACCAAAGTGCTGACACATGGCTGCGCGCATGGGCAAATCATATTTTAGGCAGAATGAGTCAGTTGGTCTTGATGACATCACGTGAATTCCTGGAGATGGAGGGAGTCTGAGGTGAACGCGCTATTATCAGGTCATGCTGTTTGAAGTCAGTGCGGGGAGATATTTCTCCCCATCAAAGATTTACTGCGAAACAGTTTCCAATGCAAATGAAATTGGTGAAATCTGCCAGCTTCAGATGTTCTACTCCTCGCTGCAGCAGCCTTCAAATTTTGACCTGATTAAAAAAAAAGAACTGGCTGAGAAATAAATTTTTTTCAGATCATCACCTCTTTCAGCATTCCCCCTAAGCTGCCCTCCGACAAATGCAGAGTACTGTAAAGGTAACTAGAAATCCATTGGTGATATACCTCTGTGAGTCATGTAGTAGGGGGAACATGTTTTAGCACTTAACCTCCATAGTAGGAGCAGCTGTGGGGCCCAGAGGGACTGTGTATTCAACGGAGGAAGGCCAGATGTCTAATTAACTAGGCTGGCTTGATGATACAATAGCATCTTTTGAAATGGCCAATACATTTCTGGAACGGCGGCTGGGGCTGCAGTGGCGAGGAGGGCAAAGATACGGGGTCAGCTCCAGCAGCCTGTGTTCAAGCTGTATGTATACACACACACACACACACACACACACACACAAACCACAAACTATTTTTTGTGGTTGGAGAAAGACAAACTTGCACAGTTCAAAGCAAAGAACCTCAGCCGTCTCTTCAGACTAAACAGCTTCATTTCATTGCTTGTCGGTTCATTCATGTCACTTATTACAAAACAGCACTTGGCATTTTAAGAGTTTTTTCCCCCACTTTCACAATAATTGCAACAGTAAACCCTGCTTTTCCTGTTATCCCCATCGATCGGTGGTTATCACCCGCTTTGATTAGTTAGTTACAATTCAGTGTGTAACTGTGCTTTAAAGAAATTGCAAATAAATCACTGCAGTTCTGAAAGCAGCAGCTAAACTCTTCTTAACTAAATCAGCCTGAACAACATTTCCACAGGGAGTTTCTTTTTTTTTTCTTCTTCTTCTCCTTCCTCTTCTTTTTTGGACAAAATATACTTCAGCAAGTTGATGTAATCAGTGAATGTAGTGGGGATGGCGGATTTGCTGGATTTGAGGTAGCTGAGAAGAGATGCCTTGAGTGGAACCCCAGGTAGGGCTCCACTCATTATGGATCGATCCCTCCCGTCTCCTGTGTCAGGTCCTCTGCAGGCCTGATTGAAGTGTTTTCACCCAGGCTTCATGAAATTGTAAAAAAAAAAAAAAAACATCTCCCTGCCTCCTATTGATTTCAAAATGTCAAAACCTAAACCTTAAGAGGAGCAGAACATACTCCAAAAAGCTTCAACTTGGGCTTAATGGCTGCCGAAGAAAAGCTGTTGGGAAAGTTTTTACCCAGTTTATTTTTTTCTGTAATGGCTTCCCCTTTGTCTCACTCATCAGAATGTTTTTTCCTGAAAGGAAGGGGTAGGTGAAGCATATCACCCTGCCATAACGAGGCAGAGGCTGTCAGTTAGGATACCATCCCGTCTGGTTCGTTAAGGATTAGGCTGGTGGGGAAATGTTGGGAATTAATCCAGAGCGTCAGACATCACACCGAAGCCTTGCGCTGGATTAGTATTAGCTTTTGTTTGATTCGTTGTGAATTAACCGGCGTAATCCACCTGGTGTCAGACACAATAAAAACACACCAACTGACAGAGAAACAGGATTAGGTGTACAGAGGGGAGCAGCGGGCCTGACTGTCATCAGCCAGTTAACCCAGGATGCTGTCAAATTACATAAATGTTCTTATCCTCATCATAAATGGCATTTTGACATCTAATGAATTCTCTTTTCAGGCAGCTGCACAGTGCCGCCTGGACGCTGATTAGACTTAAGTGTGTTGCTATATTGGTTAGACTGTTTCCTATTACCTGACTTTACAATCACAGTAGGAGACCTTTTATTTTCTTTTTCTTATAGTTTTAATTGAAGATGTAAATTTGAAGGTGGCAGGTCCTGTTTTGCTCCATGGTAGCAGATTGGTTACTTGGTCTTTCAGTCATGGGTGTCGTCATCGCCCTGGCTGGGGCTGAGAACCTGCAGCGGAGGAGGCGGACGTGCTGAGAACACCTGCTGGGTTGCCTGCCTGTGTTTTCCTCCTTGCTTCCATCTCGCCACCACCCCCTCCCTCCCTCCCTCGCCACCTCTCTCCTGAATCTGTCACTGCCTTTTCTTTCATCTGCATCTACTTCCCCTCCCCTCTTCTCCTTTTGGCTGCACTGCTCCATCTCTCCATCCCCACGTTGCCCAATCACAGGCGTGACAGTGGTAGGGCTCAGCAAGCACTCCCTCAGGTGCTGGTCTACCTTACATTCGGTAATGTGTCATCTCTGTATTACACAGGATGTGGCGAGAAAGACACAGCTGGGCTGGCATGTATCGCCAGAAGACATAATGTTTACACACCTTGTTTTCACTGGAAATAGACATCTCCGCCATGCTTCAGATTCGGAGAAGTTTTTATTCCCTAACAGCAACATGCATGAGTATGCCTACCAAAAAGGCCCATGTGATTATTACACAAATGAGCATTTCTTTTATCTAATACCTCTACAATTCAAAGGCACATTCAAAGGTGATGTAAGGGTCAGGTTTTGACATGGAAGAATAATTATATGATTCTTAAAGAAATAATTTGAGATTTTTAGGAAATATGTGGGTTCACTGTTGTGCTGAGGGTTGAATGAATAAATTAATATTTCTCTCATGCTTATATGGTAAATATGAACCTGCAGCCAGCACCCCACTTGCTTAGCTTAACATAAAGAAAGAGCT
>JAVQJZ010208828.1:0-18133 GCA_036025355.1 Leiopotherapon unicolor | reverse complement strand
GAGTTTGCATGTTCTCCCTGTGTCTGCGTGGGTTCTCTCCGGGTACTCCGGCTTCCTCCCACCATCCAAAGACATGCATTAGGTGAATTGGCAACTCTAAATTGTCCTTAGGTATGACTGTGAGCGTGAAAGGTTGTTTGTCTTCTGGCGACCAGTCCCCGCCTTCGCCCTAAGAGAGCTGGGATAAGCTCCACCACCCCGTGACTCTGAGTGCAGGATGAAGCGGGTTAGAAAATGAATGGATGGATGGAATTCCCAATGACACTTACATATATATTATATAAATATGTATATTGAATGTTTTGGATATACAACTCTGATGCATCTTAAGTTTTTGAGCTATGTTTTTGCATTGTTTATGTGAATGTGTGTGTTGTTGAACTTGACATATAGTTTTTCTCTCAGCATTAGAGGAAGGACAGGCCTCTCTTCTGCTATTCAAGATACAACTCTAATCCCAGATTAAAACACATTAATCTGTCATATAACACACATGCTGTGATTGTGTTTACTCATATTAATCAAGTGAAACTGTGCCCCTCTGGACTGCAGTATGTGGTAAATGTCTGTCAGCTTATGGGGTAAAGGCTGCCACCCGTGGGGATGCACAAGTGTTACTAATATCATTAACGATGGCTCTGCTCCATTCACATTTAACAAAGTTATATAAAGGACAACAAGGATTTGCAAATAGTTTTAATGATATGTTTTTTATAGGATTATTTAAATACTAGTGTTGGAGTGTGGATTTTTGGGATTTGGGATATAAAAATATGCCTTTAAAATTATTTAAGAAACCAATCAGACAGATAGAAAAGATTGGAGACACCTGTGGACGGGAAAGAACTGAAGGAACACTTGAACAAAATAAAGAGTCGTGCATCTCAAACCCAGACGGATATTATACAGTGTGGTTATTGAACATTTTGCCCCTATGAAAGATGGTCCTTTTCAACCACTCAGGTGAGTTAAAACCACATCCCCAATTTCTTTCTGCTTGCAGTTTTGTATGCGGTTGCATATGGCTGGATGTTCCTCTTACTCCTGACTGTCGCTGTTTGTGTTGTTTGAACTCATTCAGTACTTCCCAGTGTCACGTATATAATGTCAGCGGTCATCACCCATTATCTTACCTTGAGCTTATGTTTTGTAGTTGGGGAAGTACTTTCAATCGAACATTGTTAAATTGCTTGTGAAGCTGTGCCAGCATGGATACTTATGTCTGCTGTCTTGCTCTGAAAAACATTTTACCATCGACTGGCTTCATTTTTTTTAATCATTTGCTTTTGATTTGGAATCGGTGTCTGCTCTTCCTCCATTTTCATTCTTAATGACATCCTAGTTGGATCTATTTCTGTGGATTTTTAAACATAAAAGTGAAACTCTCTGTTGTCATGCCACAGTCTGTCTCTCTTAATAATGCTTGAATATGATTGTTTCAACGTAGAATTGTTTGATGGCTGGGAAGTTAGAGCTTTAATACTAATGTGATTCTATCAGTGAAGATTGTTAAAATGCCAAAATGTTCTCATTCATGACAGATTTGGAAACCGGACATTCTGGTGGCGTTTTAAAGAATGGAGACGCTTTTTCTTTTTTCCCTGGTAGTGCAATTAGGAGTTTGGCAAGCAGTTGTGATTGGCAATATCAGAATCTTTTTTTTTTTCTTCTGTCGTGTTTTCTGAAGTTTTGTCCAACTTTGAAAAGTCGATCCTGCACTTTTCTCTGTGACTTTTTTTCTGCCTCAGACAGCCAGGCAGAATTGATGATTGAGTTCGCTTTGTGCGGACTTCATAGACGAGCGAGCGCTACCCCAGTTTCGGGTCCAAAGTAATCCGCGCTTTTCTTTCAGGACTTGACTAGCTCGTGGAATTTCTCTTGATGCAGTCGGCTCCTCGCCTCCTCCCGCTGCTATCATCTTCCCCCCTGGGTGACCTCTTCCTTATCTGTTAAATCCTGAGTCAGCGGGACTGGCTTTTCCTTTCTCTGTTTTCACCAGCGTACCGGGCCTCGCGGTTTAATGCCGTTCCACTGGTTAAATGCAGTTTTGTGGTTTCATGGCAGGTGTATTTAGGGTGGATTTTGAGAAGAGGTGATTAAAAAAAAAAGATTGTTCTGTGACACCTGGTTTCTAACCCTCCCTCTTAATTGATTCATTAAACTCATGTTTTTCTACCGTAAGAACTTCCAGCTGAAGAACGAGATCAGTATTCTGTGAGAGCGGACTGAAGTCTGAGACAGCAGCAGAGGACGCTCTATGTCTTTTTTCTGCACAGTCTGACCTGAAATCTTATAACAGCGTGATGTGTGTGTATGTGTGTGTGATGGTGTGTATGGCTAAAAGCTCTCTCCACATCCACCCCTCCTCCTCAGTCTGTAAGGCATTCACACCAACTTCATTTAACATTTGTTTTGCTTGCACCATCAAACTCTGTCACCATCAGAAACTGTGATATTTGAGGAGGAGCTCGGGCTGGAGCGACACCACAACACAACTCCCCCCACCCCCCCAAGAACGAGAGAAAAAGGGAGCCTTCTTAAATCACTTCTTGTCACGCAAGCCTCGACTTCCTTTTTTATTTATTTATGACTTAGTCGCTGAAAAGTGAGCCGTTGTCATCGCTGCCGCTGGTGTTTAAAATGTGGGTCCCTTTTTCAACCTACATTACCTAGATGTTCCATAAACTTCAAACAATGTGAAACCGGTGTACAGTATTTCTCCACATGGATCATTTCTAACTAATACACAATCATCAAAGGTATAGTGATTAAATGTGCATAAATTATACCCTTGCTCAGTAGGTGCACTATCTGCAATTTTTTCTGAAGATAAGCATGCATCAGTTGCAGACGTACAATGATGTCCTGCAGTCAGGTTCATATTTAGCAGCCTTGAATACATGAGAATGGTGGACAGGTTCTATAGAACGAAGCCATCAGAGAACGTAAAAGAACAAAATAAATGTAATATTCGCTGCCATAATGTCAACACATGTTTTTCATTCTCAAGAACTCTTAAGACTTCCTCTTTTAACTGTCCTCTAAATTCACTTTCTTCCCCTCTCTGCTCTTCTCTTCTTTAAATACTCGTTGTCGCATCGTTTCCCTGTTCCTCCTCTTTCGCTGCCTCTCGTCGTCTTCCTCCCTCTTCTCTCTTGTGATGTATTTGTTCAAGGCTATTGGTGTCACCCAGCACATTTTTGACCCCTCCTACCCCCACAGACTTCTCTATAACGTGAGCCGAAGAGTATGTTGCTCATGGTATGTGCGCCCCGGGCTCTGGAGTGCACAGCAAGTCACTTTAAATCCTGTTTGCTTTGGAAGATTCATATACGGCAAAGGAGAAACGGGATGAGTCTTTGGAACCAATAATTGAAAGAAACTGAAACTGTAACGATCCCTGCGGGGGAAACTGAAGATGTATTTCAAAAATAAACAAAGAAAGTGTACAATTTTTTTTTTTTTTTTTTTTAATTGGGTTGTTGTAGGGGGATGACGTGGAACCAGAAATAGCTGGTGGTGACGCTGTTGGTGCGAAGCCCGTAGCAACAGAAGGGTAGACGTGTCCTCCTACAGGTCTGCTGGGTTGAATTTATTATTGCACGTTTTGATGAAATATCTTAAATTTCCCCAAAAAACCATCACAAGTGAAGATCTGGGAGAAAGGCTGAGGTTAGAATAGGGAAAGTAAATGCATTTACATGAATATTATGAGATAATGCTCAGTCAGCAGCTTTATTATTCATTGAGAAACTGAGATAAACAGTGAGATCCTCCATTAAGAGAATATATCCATACCCGCATGCTGTATTGTGTATCGTTGTTTTGACTGCTAGACATTTTATTACAACCTCTAACAGCTGTGCTAATTAAAGGGATGAAAGATGGACGTGACTCAATGCAGGGAATCCAAACCAGCTTCTCTAAACAGTCATGAATAATAGTGTAATATAAAGTAATGCTGTTGTCTTTGTAAATACAGCACAACACACATATGGAGCAAAGGCTGACAGGAGGGAGGTTTGATCATTTTTTATATTGAATCAATATAAATTTACACGTGTTAAGATACACCTGACAAAATTAATAAATAAATGTTAACTTCAAGGCTTGAAGTCAAAGATTCAATTAAAGTCTTTAATCAGCTTTTGTCGGCTGAGTAGGCGGAACTGGCACAGTTTTTGATTATATTCCAATTAATCTTCACGACCTGCGATTACAAAGTTGAAAAGAGATTTGAGAGGCAACAAGATCAGATCTCGTCTTCCAAGTACACTAATAATACAAGCCGATCTGTAGACAAGTGGACCAATTTTGGCCACCTTTAGCAAGATTACTTCAGTGTTTGATTTTTTTTATTTGCAAAAAAAAACAATACCTTTTAAAATGCAGCCCTGTTTATATAAGTATGTTGTGGTAAAAGTAGCAGATTACAGTAGAATGAGATGCTTCACGATTAGACATAATGCAACTGACCTACACTAAAACAAGAGCCATTATGGAAAAAAATGTGCAGGTCTTCTAAATGTTGCATGAAAACTGTTAAACATTTGTAATTTATCCTGCATTTTAAAAAAACATACCAGAAAACATTTCTACATTTATATCGGCATCCAGGAGCCCACATCGATCGAACCAGGCTGTTTTTTTTTTTTCCAGTTTCTTCTTACTCTTTCTGCCCTTCTGCACACATCTGTCTCTCCGCCTGCATGTGAGAGACTGAGTTGGAAGTGCAAATTATCCTCTCAGCATGCCCTTGCCCTTGTAGCCCTGTTTTGATTCCTCTGTCCTCCCCTCCTCTCTGGCTCGTTTTTTATTTATTTATTTTTTTCTGGTTCTCCTTTCCTCCCTCTTCCTCCTTTTTTAATTTCCCACTTCACAGTGCGCTGGACAGGTTCTGTCTTTATCACAAGCACCTTTTAATTTGCTTTGGAAAATACACTGTACACAATTGGAGGGCCCTAATTGATTTATACAATGTAATTACTCCATTCTCGATCGTCTCATAAACGACAAACCTGGTCCCAGAGCCACTAATTAGAGGGGAACAGGATTTGCAGCTAATATAATTCATTATTTCCAAATTAGAGCCAGATAAGTTGTCACAATATAATGATCAGGCAAATGAACGCGGTTGTTTTTCTGCTGTTGGGCGTCTTGTTTTGTCCTGAAAAGAATGCAGAGCGCCGATCTCGGTGTTTGCCTCTCAGGCTGTGGCGACGCCGGCTCCCCTGGGCCGTGCTCTTTGGGCAGCCTGCGAGGAACAACAAGGAGACGCTTCTTCCTCCTTTCAGTTTATCTGGGACGTTAACGGCTAAAAGCACGGCGAATTCTTTGTGCAACCATTTCTTTTTATCAGGTGCCTCTATAGTGAGTTTTTTTCTTTTCTAATTAAATTATTATGTGCAGTGGCATATCTGACAATCATAATCAAATATCTATATATTTATATATACATATTTTTTTTATAATCATTCGTGTACAGGCATTGGTTCTGTCACTAGATTCGATGTCTGAACGTGGTAAATCAAATCAAGATGTTCAACCTGCATAATGATCTCACTAAATTTGAAACTGGCTGTGTCTAAAGCTAAGCGAGCGTTGTTTGTGAAATCATCTCTACTGTCACTCTAATCTGTTGTATGCGCTATTGCCTTATCAGTAAACTTGTTGTTCTTTTTTATCTGCAAAACTAGCAAGGCGTGTTCAGCTGATGATCTTGATATCAAACCGCCTGAGAACCAATGAACGGAGACTTTTTGGATTCTTGAATGAATTTTGTGGCATTGCCAAGACCTGTAAAACTTATCATATGTTGAAGATAGTAAAATGGCACCCAGTGGCAGCAACTCAGCTTACCTAATGATGCACATCTCTCAGTGACCGTCACTATTGCACTGTCCTGTCATTGACTTAGGCTTCAATACAGTTTAAAATGCTCTCATACTGCAGCGACTATGGAGATAATATTGTACTCAGGTTATTTCTGGTATTATTGTTACTGTTAAATTTTCATATCTGCATGTGCCAACTAATACAGTCCCATGTATCAGATTAAATATACTGAATATAAGGTGGTTCTGTAGGCACCCAATAAACAATTTTCCATTTTTTTGTAAATTATTTTGTGTAAAATGAAATGCACTTCCCCGTGTTCAAGATTGGTTTGATTACTTTTAAGCAGTGATAGTTTGACGCATTAACTTAGCTGTGAAGTTCAACTCAAGCATAATGCACTGAAGCACGTCCGTAGCTCACTGATTCAAAGTCTGAGTGATAGCTGCGGAATCTGAAATTGAAATGTTTGAAATTCTCAAAAAATTTGTTGTTAGAGTCGGTCATGAAAGCAGTTTCATGAAGCGGGAACTTGCAGATTCGAAGCCCAAGACAGGTGGAGAAGCCGAGGCACAGAAAGATGTTGTACTTGAGGTGTCCTTGAACAAGGCAAATAATCCCCGACTGTTACACCGAGACGCTCAGCAGCAGCAGCAGGTTGTGGTTTTACTGGCTGGGAGCGACTGTAGCAGCAGGAGTGAAGTGATCTTGCTGTAAAAGAGCCTGCACGCCCAGTCGACATTTTCTGGATTAGAGGACAGTTGTAATTTCAATAATTGTGCATATTCAGTCATGCATGCGTGTGTGTGTGTGTGTGTGTGTGTGTGTGGAAAAAACTAATTCATTCTATGCCTGATGTTTAGGCTATTAGAACAAACAGCCATGGGGGTGTGGCTGTCAACACTCATTAGCGCCGCTGTCACCATTGCCACTCCAGTAATTACTGCCACTGTAAACCCACCAGCGTCACTCCGCCCGGCACGCAGCTACCTGAGATGGCTTCAGCCCAGTTGTGCATGTCCACTCGGGGCCGTCAATTAGCGCGAGTCACAACAGATTTACTCGCACGTGGACATCCGTTTTTTAATGTCCTGTCGAGAGACAGGCTATTTCGCAGAGGCGCGGGGACGTCAGCGGCCTTGATGTTCTTTTCTATTTTCCTGTCAACTTCGATGAACGTGCACGTTCGCGTACGGCGTGTGTGCTCATGCTGTGTGTAAAGCAATAAGAGTTAAATAAAGGAATTTAAAATGGGATTATGTACAGAGGCACCATGAGTAGTAGAATAATTCTGAGGGCCTGTGACTGACAGGGGCCCTGAAGAATTATTAGAACATTAGGTTGAGACGTGGGGGTCTCCTTCGCAAGTGAGTGAGCATCATGTCTCCACTTCGTAAAGAAAAATCTGCTCCTCTTCATCCCGTAACTTATGAAGCAGCTCTACTCCAAGCTAAAGTACGACCTGAGTTAGATGGCATAATTACAGGGGGCTCGTGGGAATTTCTTTTTTATTACATGAAAAAAGAAAAATGTTTAAATCCCCTTTAATAATAACATTTCAAACACCATAATTATTCTTTTTCCCCCACATAATGATGATTATATGACAGAAAAACAGCCATATTGATTGATTTTATTCTTTTTTTTTTGGTAATCATCCCATAGATAATAATCTAAATGTACTTTAATTGAAGAAGTTAATGCATATTTTAGTTCTATTTATTTTAAGTTATTCATCGATTCAAGACTTTTACCATTAAAATTCCATTATGGTTGTAAAATATGGCCTTTAATAAATCGGTCTTCCATCAAATAGCGAATTCCACCATATGCAGAGTGTATGAAGAAGAACACCCTTTATTTATTGTATTTCTGCACAGTGTTATAATTTCACAGCTAACACTCAGTTAATATCATACAGTATGATATTGGACTGCAAGAGCATTGCAATCCTGCAAGTATTTACTATATTTACAGTTTTGAGTAGGTTGTCTGGGTCCTGGAGGTGTGGTTACACCAATGCTGCAGGTTTAGCATTGTCTGTTGTGGTGGGGCCTATTAGGATGTCGTTTCATGGGGACCAAAGTAGCTGTTGATACTCCTGTTTGTGTTTATTGTGCACGCTTTGTGTTGTCTGTTAGCAGATATAAAGACGATATGTTGTGTTTTTCAGTAAGGCTAATACAAATAATAAAAGTGATAGAAACAAGTTGATTTTTTAGGCCCCTTGTCTTTAAGTAGACAAGGGGCCTAGTTAGAAAGTGAGCTGAATGTATTACCTCTTTGCGTGACTCATTTTAGCCTCTACAAATCTGCCACCCTCCTGTTGTTCCTTGTACATTCTTAAGACACATTGGTGGGTTTCCCCTTCATTTTTCCTGCTCGGAGGTCCTTATATTCTATTCTAATTCGAATTTACTGCATAACAAATTGTATATATAAATGTTTCTTATTGTTTACATAAAGTCGGAGACAGCATTTGACTTTGGCAAGGCCGCGTGTGCTTGTTTTCCCAGTTATTGTTTTGCAAGGCATGCACTGAGCACATTTAGTTTTTGTAATTTGACATTTCTAATATGCATGTTCTCAATTGTTATGGAATAATTGGTTGGCTGTAATGTGCTGGATGCTGGGTGCTCTAACGACAGCGCACCATGAATACCAATGTGGCATTCCCAGCGTGAAGAGACACGCAGACATATTGTTGCTGTCAGGAGCAAAACATTAGGTTTTCAGGAAAAGTTAAATATACAGGAAGACAAAACACTTTCACCGGGCTAATATGTCCCGCTGATATTACCCTGTTATTTCTAAACTAGATTTGGACACGTCAGTGTTGCTGAGGGTGGATGCAGTTTAAACTCTAATTGTAAAATGATATATTCTGTTATTGTGATGCACCAATTTCATGTTTTGTTGATTATTGATTATTTATAATGTCAGTGGAAAGGTCATTAAATACCATAACGCAACTCCAGCCGGTTGTTAAAGTCCCGATGAACTGCGCAATGACACAGAACTGCTGAATAATACAGTTGATAATACAGATAATACAGTTCTGGTATCATCCTGTTTATTAACAAACACATGCCAGTCTCCCTGCAGAGACTGTGACGAAGAGCACAAAGTTTGACACCCCAAATAGGAACCAGTTGTTGATGACATTTAACAGAGTTAAATCAGAAAGAGACGAACAAGAGATTTCCCACAGATAGAAACAGATGGAAGAGCAGGAAAGTTAATAAATAGTAAGTATTCTTACTGTGAGGCTGAAGTATCAAATCTTTATTTGAACATGTCATGTCATGTGATAGACTACCTCAGTTCATGTCAGAGAATTTCAGATAAACATTAAATATCATGAACCTGTCCAGACATAGTTTTTGACCTTGTCTTGTTTATTACAACTTCAATTCCATTTCCACTTCATGTTTCTGAAGAAGAATGAGCTCTTTCTTCATTCAAACGTTACACAGGTTTGCTTTAAAATCCAATTGGATACGCCATGACATTGGGAGCAAGAGAGTGAGAGAGCAAGAGGGAGGGAAAGCGAGCGGGAGAGAAAGCGGGTAAAACAGGCCAGCGAGGCTGCAAGAGGAGAACCAAGGAGAGGTCGATCCAGGGTCGGTGAAGGCCCGGCGGCCATGGATCCTTCTCTAGGAGGACAGACGCTGATAAGGCCCAGGTAGCTCATACAGTGCTGAGGTTTAAGAGGGCACCAAGATAACAGCCTGCTGATAGGACCAACCAACGCAGCTGGACTGCAGATAAGAGGCAAGGACTTGTTGCCCTCGACAGGAACAAGACTTCTAATTTGTACAGGACTTGCACCGGCATTCTGTGGCGCCAGCATTACAGTTTCTGGAGTATTCTGCGCTCTAAAAATCGTTCACATGCCGGCAGGATGAGTTGAGAATCCTTGAATACATATCATCAAGCTTTTCAATAGTTTTTTTACAATTTGTTCTTTGCAGTCTTCCATACATTTTGATATATTTGATGTTTTTGCATAATTTATTGATTCTATAAAGTGTCTCCTGATAAAAATAAACCTTCATTGTGCCAAAATGTTCATTTAGAAATCTTATAAAATTCAATTTACTTCAGTATTGTTCTGTCAAAGGCAATTTATTTTATTATACTGACAATTAAAGAGTGATTTGTATTTATTTTTAGAGTAGAGGTTGAAAACAATCAACTGAACAGATGCTTTTTTTATAGCTGTTGAATCCCTTTTTCTTCAGCCTGTTATTTTTGTACTCGTGTTTAGTTTCCAGCCTTCCTTTAGTGGAATCTAAAGGCAGAAGAATGAAACTGATTTTAGCAGCATTGTTCTGCAGACACCGGCACTGGTATTGACTTCTAAAAACTCATATCAGCCAAGGCCCGATCTCTGCTGCTCTGATATTTTGTGTATTATTTATGACACGCAGCCGTATGTGGTGCACACATCCTCCTAGAGGCGTGATGGACCCGAGCTGCACTCTTTTACCTCTCTCTTTGATTGTGCACCCGCTCAAACGCAGCAGTCAGACCTCCAAATGGAGCCCCAAGGACAAAAGACATTAGGTAGGAAATGTTTCATTTCGGAAAAGCAACGCGTCCGTTCTCTGATCCTCCCACCCCCACCCCCCGATTAGCATTCGTCTCACTCCGCACGCTCCCTCAACAAACTGTGTTCCCGTCGTTTGAAGTTAACCCGGGCAGCTGACCGCCTTGTTAGCTTAATAGTTTGGATATGCAATTCAGGGGTGATTTATTGCCGCCCACTAAAACAGCCTACCCAGAATCCCGTTTTGTTTTTGCAAGCAGCGAGCGTTCAGCTGAGTTTTGAAGGAGTCACTGCACTCGTCTAACACAACACAGGCCTTTTCCGCCGCGGGACAGACCTCAGCTTCCACCCCACTCTGTGTCAGCCACATTGTAACACAGCCAGATTTACACCATGGATAAAAGATGAAATGTTTCATGAGGACTTTGTTTAAAGTAAAATCTGAACCTCAAATATCAAGTGTGTCTCTCTCTGAATAAATGATTTTTTTTTTTTTTTAAAAGCAGAGCACTATGTGATTTGAATGCAAAGCCCTCACTGAGAACGTGAGCTGAGCAGGACAGTGGGAAGTTATCATGTTCAGTTTGCTTTCTCAAATGCATACGGATATATATATTTATAATACATACGTGCGTGTGTGAGTCTCGTGTACACGTCTGTATAGCCGAAGCCATTATGCATTCACGAGCGATGAATAATGTACAATAAAGAATAGTTTTACAGGAGTAGTTACATCTGCTCCATAATTTACTGTGGGCAAAGGTGTTCAGGGAGGCCAGTCACGCAATGGGCAAAGTACTCCGACTCAACACTGCTCCTTTATCTAACTTCTGATATGAGCTCTCCAACTTTACCATATTACTATTCGTGGTGCGAGAGAACATTATTAAACTGTCTCGTGAGTTTATCTGAACTTTCAAGACCACCGTCTGGAGGAGATTTACATGAAAGTTATCGGCATACTCTTTAAAAGATCGGGTTCTCTACAAGGTAATAATGAAGTGCTCAGACAGTGACTGAGTGTGCTTGACAGGAAACATCTGTCAGATCTCTTTTCTTTAGCCGAGACACGCTCGCACGTTGGGCAATTAAACTCGCCGCGTCTTTACTTTGCCGTCAAAGCTCGTCACGTTTCTCCGACGTCCTGTCGTTTGATTTAATTTCAGGAGAGCTATTCAAACAGGCCTGTTCACCCTCGCAGGCCACCGTCCCTTCGTCCGTACATACATTTGCACACACACCGTGCGACGCTCCATCCGTCCATCTGTCCAGGGCGGATGGCGGCAGCTTGTTCATCAATCTCAGTGAGACTGGGAGACACAGAAAGCAAGACAGATGAAAATTTTGTGTGTGCATGTGTGTGTTTGATGTCAGCATGTACGCTTGTGGGATTCGACGCCAGCATGTGTTTATGTAGACAGATTTGGATTGGTATTTGTGTGTGTGCGTGTGTGTGTGTGTGTTATGGGCCAGACTCCCGCTACTCTCGCTCTGTCAGCCGTCTTCCCTCTGTTCTCCCCGTGGCTCCACCCCCGCTGTTTCTGCACTGGGAACAACTGGGGGGCGGATAGGAACTGATATCAATAATGCTACAAACCCCCCGCGGATGTGTCCCGTACGCTCCATTATTGATGACAGTGAGCTCCCGCGTTCACCAATGTATTACGGCAAGGTGCCTGGGTACAAAATTCAGGTAACTTTCAGGAATTCACATATGTAGTCAGGAATGAGAAGTGCATGTGCATATACAGTTTGTGTGTGTGTTTGTGTGTGTGTGTGTGTGTGTGTGTGTGTGTGTGCAGCGGCAAGGAGGATGCATTCATTTGACAGCCTTAAGGAATAATTTAAAATGCAGAAAGACGGGCGGGCGCGGCAGATGTTGTGCGCAACCGTCTCATTTCATGCCCTCCTGCCTTTTCGTCTGGAGGTTTGTTCCACACGTGACGCCCCACAATCAAATCGGAGGAAGAAACAAAAGAAAAAAAGAAGAACTTTATGTACAACATCCGATTTGAAGCTGAGTACCAAAAACCCAGCGAAGAGATCCGTTTTAGTGAAATTTATGACGTCTGCGTCTGATAGACAGTAGATGGGATTTGATTACTGACGCTCTTTGTCAACAGGGAGCCGTGCCGGAGCGTTTATGGGAATGTAGGCCCAACAACTCAGTGCTGTTTTATATTGGAGCAACTCAGCTGGGAGCCATGTAAAAAGAAAAAAGAAACGTCTGGGTGCAATCTGTCTCGATTACCGGTCAGACACCTTTCCGCGTGCTATCTTGAAGCAATTATACCGCACTTAAACATTTTAAGTCATTCGCCTCAATGTTGTTCCTGTCTTTTTTCTTCCAAGTTTGTCTAAAACCAAATCTTTTTTTTTTGTCTCTCCAAATTTCCCACTTTCCTTTTTTTTTTCTCACATCTGTCACGCTGAACTCTACTTATCCATTACTTTTGCCATCTCTCTCTCTCACACTGTCTCTCTCCTGAGTCACCTTCACTCCTCCTCCTCCTCCTCCGCCTCCCACTCTGCTGTGTTTTATGGCTAAAAGCTGTTATTCCGCTCGGCTGCAGCCCGACTCCTCTCTGTAATATTTCATTCATCAGCACAATTAAAGCGGAACATTGGTTTCCAGGGTGATAATTAGGGTTTGATGAGTGAACCTGAACGCCACCAGGACAAGACAGCTTGATTACTCTCATTTGCCGGTCTCTGTGCTATTCCAGGGTTATTATCCATTGTCTTGTCAAGCAAATAGAGGAAGAAAACAGCCATGAAATGGAGAGAGGTGAGACCCAGAGAGACAGATAGAAATAGAAAGTGTGGAGGTAGAAAGAGTCATGGGAGAGTTTGTTGGAGATGAGTGGCTTGTAATAGGAGCAGGTCTTTCGGATAGCGATACACCACATTAACTCCGGCTCCTGCTGCTTTTCCGTAAAACACCCATGGCATCTCTAACCCTGCGGCCCGCTCCGGGGATCTTCCTCCAGCTTTCCGCTGCGCTCGCAGTCCCCACGTCCACTTTTACTGCATTGATGATTCTGTTTATAATTAGACTTTTTCTTCTTTTTCTTCTTTTTTTTCATGCCCACTCACGACTTTTATTCATGAGACGGGTCACCTCCACCTCCAAACTGATTTTATTTTTTGCACCAGACCAAGTAATTATGTAAGGTGTGATACAGTGATACCTGTTACTTACTCATAGGTGGCAAAAATAAATTGACAAATAAATAAATAGATATATTATATACTGTCCAAGTAATAAATAGAATAATAGAAGGTATAGACAAACTTTGTTCTCTGTCAACCTAAATATACATTTAAATAAATGATATTATTTGTGTAATGGTATTGCATGTAACTGTGGTAATTTATTTTGACTTTTTTTTTAACATTATAAAAAGTGGCACCAATGCAGCAACATATCATCGTGATGTGACAAATCCACAAAAAGAGTCTTTGTTGCGGCAAATTATTCAAATTAGAATCAGGCATGCATGAATGGACAAACGCTAGCATCGTTTAATGTGCTTCGACGTGACCGTGTTGCTCTGCACGGCCTCAAATCGCCTGCATTTATCTCTGTTGAGGATTCGCGATTCAGTTGCCTGTCATGGGGCTCATGGCGGCACACGTGTGTGTGCAAGTTATTTCATTATTTACCCCCGGTTGATGTGCTCCATACATATGCTCTCTCAGAAGTATCAGCCAATCAATTAATCTGACATTAGCCATTCAAGGTTGCGACCTGAGAGGATCAACCAATGAAAGAGCTGTTTAATCTCGACCTCCTGAATGCCAAGAGGCCCCCGTGTGTTTGCCAATATGTGTGTGTGTGTTTGTGTTTCCTGGTGGACGCTTTTTGCATGCGTATGTCAATTAAGGTTTGCACAAGTCAATAAGCAACACTACAGACAGGAGTGAAGGTGTTAATGTATAGGTGTGTGTGTACCCGTGAATGGGTGGCTATAGTGGGAGTGACCTAAATTCTTTAGAAGTTTGCATTAGCTTGACAGGTAGGCAGCTGTCAGCCCTTTTTTTTTTTTTTTTTTTTTTTTTTTATGGGTTTAGATGGTGTTTACCTTATGGAGAAGCAGTTTCTCACGGCGTGGAGCGATAGAATAATAGCTGTGTGATGTTTGAAGCTAAAGCTGACCTCTACGTGCGCACACAAAACAGCTTTCTCACCAAGTGGAAGTAAATTGCTCCCAGTCCTAACTTTCTCTTTCTCCCTCTCGCTCGCTTGCTCTCTCTTTCTTTTTTTTTTAAGGGCAGCTGAGTGACATTTCATGGGGCCGTGGCACCTACATCTCAATAGTAATCACTTCAAACTTGCGACGCTCCATTTGCTTAACGATTAAGCACAGAGAGGAGAGGAGGCTGAAAGACTTTTGCTGCTAATTCGATGCTTTAATGAGCCCGGTAATTAGCTAAATGTTAATGAACAGTAGGTACTGCAATTCGGAGCTTGGGCAGGGGTTTCCAGGGACGGGAGGTCTCTGAACAGCCATGGTGCCATGAGATAAATAAGAACAATGCGGAGCCTCAGCGATAAAATGTTGTGACCGCTTGGCGAGAAATAACCAACACACCACCCAAAAGTCACTACCAAAATAGATATACAGTGCGGGGAGAGATAGATTTTCAGTAATAATTCAAAATTATCTGCAGGGAGGCTCTACAGAATAGAATAAGAAAAAAAAGGATCCCGATAATGCATCAGAAGCCACGTTTTCTACATTTAGAATGACTTTGAGTGATAAATGTCTTTAAAAGTGCTCTACCTGAAAACTTTGAACAATTTTTTTTTAATGTCAAATTCAAGTCAGTAAACAAATGTAATTTTACCAAAAGTGGGCTTCTGGAGGAACATGGATGGAGCTGAAAAGTAGTAGAGAAAATGGGAAAAAGTGGGAAATAAAAGGGGAGGAGGGGAGGATGGAGAAGGGAGGATAAAAAGCTGATGTGGGGTGAGGATGCAGCCTCCCCCTCTGTGTGTGTGTACGTGAGGGAGGAAAGAGAAGGAGCGAGGAAGTGGTGTTCCCCCTGCAGCAGTCTGTCGGCTCGGCGTTCACGGTGGCTGAGCAGAGTGGAAGGCACAGCCGGCCCGCGGGGAGCACTTGGCACGCCATCAGCTCTGCACCGGGCACGCTCGCCGCCCAGCCAGCACAGCCCAAACACACAAGCATCGGCGATCAAAACAACGCCAAACAAACACACGCCAAACACACTGACAACATGTGGGGGGGAGGGGAGGGGAGGGCGGGACTGGGTGGAGGAGAGGGGAGAGGCTCAGACTCAGCAGAGCAGCACTGTGGCTGCTTCCTGGTGCGTCCTCCTGCTCTGCCATATTTACTGACTGAACACCACTAAAACTGTACTGCTGTAATTTTACTCAAGTTAAAAGTGCAAAAATGACCAATTATACAAAATCTAGATGTAGCATTTATAATTAGTCCTCTTGAAAAATGCATTTATGTATGAAGCAATTAGTGCCCTGCACTGGCTGGAAACGAGATCTCCAATTACATTAGACCTTCACAGTAGTGTAGTGTTTAAAAAAAATGTTAAAAATAAACATGCGTGAAGACTTGAATAAAAAGAAAATCTGTTACAACTTCTTAAATCCTTTCAAATAAAATATCTCACAATCCAAATGTTACATAACCCCCTAAAATGTCACCAAATGCTACCATATGCTTATTTTTACTCATTTCAGATTTTAATATTAGCAGTGATGTAAAATGTTCACCCCTGTAACTGATAAATGAATAATATATTCATGAATTAAAAGGTGTGACTGAGCACAGCAGTCACACCTTACATTTAATCATATTTGATTAACAGTATCATCACAGTGAGACAATCTTCAACTTGAATTTCTTCAAGACTTTGAAAGATCAAAATCCCCGATGTTGGAAGACCTTGGGCTGCGATCGGTATTTATTATTTTTAAAATCCTTGCTTCGTACTATATATGTACACCAAAAACTGTATTATGGCTGAGGTTGGTGAAAGGTTGTGGTTATGGGCCACGAAATATGATTTAGGTAGGTTAAGGAAACTGGAGCGCTCAGGGATGTGAAAGAATCGCACCTCATAATCACCTCTCTGACCTCCACAGCCGTACAATCCACGCTACATAAAGGACACGTTACTGCACACATTGGCACTGAACATAAATCGCCAGGTGGGGAAATGTTAGATACAGACATCATTTCCAGGGATACCGAGCTGAGATGTTTTATCTATTAATTTGAAGGCTCCTGCGGTGATGATACACGCATCCACCGCCATCCATATTTCCGAACATTACGTCAGTTTCACATCCCAGAGAGTGTTTTGACATCCAGCGGCGAAGGTTAAAGCCTCTCTCTCCATCGCTGGCCTCCTCGCGCAAAGGAGGCCTGTTTTACCCTCCTTCTTTCTCCTCGGTGCCAGTTGTCTGCGAGCCAGTAAAGCAAAATAAAAAGAGACGTAAATGGCGGCACCATCTGGAGCCTGCCCCGCCGAAGAGTGAGCAGAGAGGTGGAGGGGGTTGATTTCCAGTTGATTTCAATCAGCTCCTTTTACAGCGCAGGAGCCACTCTATCAGCACACACACACACACACAGAGCAAGTCTCAGGAAGCCTAAATATGCCAGCACAAGTGCCAACGGGAACTGAGTCCCAGGTTTCAGGTTCCCTCTGGACCGCGGCGATGACGGACAAAGCGAGGCTATTTATTGCCGATGCCGCCTTGGGTTTGAAAACTAAAAAGAGCAGTTATTTCAAGGCTCAGTTTGCAGCCAGGAGAGTGAAACAGAAACACCTCAGCATGGGATGGAGATGACTAAAACGAAGAAGAAAAAAAAACTTGTGATGCCACGCCACACGTGGCCTGGGGGTTTTAAATTAGAAGTTTTAAGAGACTGTTGTGCGACATTGATTTTCAATACGAGTGGACGCGGGTGTAACTTTCTCGCTTGATAACATGTTCAGACTACTGAGGGCTGCACGCTAGCAGAATGATCGTCGCTCGGTTTTGGCGTGGATGTCTGAAGCCAGGTCTATCTTAATGCAACGCTCACATGCAGGCTGAAAGAGTTGACGGTGTGTGTCGTCATTCCTCTCATCCTAATGGCTGTGAAGTGATCACACACTTGCGCAACTACACAGTTAAAGATGGAGCCTAAAACTCAGTCCTCATTTCTCATTTTTTAATGGACAATTCACTCTTTGTGTTGAGCAACAGAAGTGACAAAGTTAAGACAGTCTTTTAACAGTCCAACAGTTTAGTGTCTTAGTCACTTAGCTGCATTTTGTTTTTATTAATACAGCCTCAGCCACGCGTATTTCTTCTTAATATTTACACTTGTTTTTGTGTTTTGATACCCATGAAAACACTGTGCCTTAAAGACAACTGGATAGAAATGCACTGTGTCCTTGCAGAGCTGCAGTAGAGATACGGTAACATGGAGGGGACATTTATAACAGAGTGACATTTTAGATGTTTCCCACTTCATCTGCTGAACCCTTATTCAGCTGTGGAAGAACTTTAAGAGTGTTCACAGCAAACAAGGACTGTGGTTTTTGTCCTCCATCTTTTCCCATCACAAATTCATGGCCAGCATTTAAAGCAGTTTACTTTTTTAATATAGGCAAGCGTGTAACATATAAAGACAGATATGAAAAAGCATGAACTTCTCTGATAAAAGTGATTAGGACATAAGAAAACAGTAATGTGTGTGTCCTTGTAAGAGT
>JAVQJZ010208807.1:0-15065 GCA_036025355.1 Leiopotherapon unicolor | reverse complement strand
TGTGTTAACATAGTAACATAGTGTTAACATAGTATATGTTATATATGTTCTTGCCCTTCATAAGTTGTTTTGTGTTTATTATCATAGTATTGTTTTCATCCAGCCCTCTTTTGCCAGCTTTCTCTTGAAAATCTCATGAGAGTTTCAGCTTGTCACAGCAAAGAAAGTGTGTGAAGTGAATGAACGGGAGGAGAGTGTATTATTGATCGTATACTGCGGATCAGCTCACCTTCTCCCACCATGGACACTCCTATAGACATCCCCATGAACTTGCTCTTTGTCCACACATGGGCGTTGACGCACATCCTCCTTTCCCGGCACTCACAGTAAAACCCGGACACCGGCGGATGATGGGACACCTGCTCCGCCACGAATCGGACTCTGTAGCAGCCTCCCGCCGATTCGTCGACCTGCTGCGCGTTGTTGGGGCCCCTGCTCGGCTCCCAAGACGACCCCTGGTTCGATCGGACCGAAGGCTTGACTTTGTCCCGAGGCACTTCCCAGGAACAGTGGAAGGTCTCCCCCAGCACAGGGTTGTACGGCTTCTTGGCCACGGCGCCTTTCCGCCCTTCGTGGAAGGCGGTCAGGTAGTACTCGACGAAGCGGATGATTCGGTCCTCGGCCGTGGCCCCAGCCGTGATTGACAGGAACATGTCAGGGTGGGCCATGAAGTTGGCGTACATCTCCAGCAGTGATCGCTTTTCCAAAATGAAAGTAGGCAACACCACCTAGGAAAGCCAGCATGTTTAAATGACATGATTTATTCGATCGCCTCATAAATGACACAGTCAATATGTGACACACAGTCTCACCCGTGTGAGGTCCATGCCCAGTTTGAGCTGGGAGAGCAGGTGGAGGATGATGCTCCGCTGGTCGTCCAGGACACCCAGGTCCTCCTCTTCGTTATCCTCCGTGTCTGTCACCTCTTCAGTGGGGCTGATGTCTTCCAGCCCCGTGTGGTGCTATGAACGCAAGAAGAGAGGAGAAGAGTTAATCGTTTTCAGCTTGTCGGTCTAAATGAAGAGGTTTAATGGAACAGTGAGTTTCCTGTTTAGGTATCAAGATTTCAGGAAATGGGAATACAGCATAGTGATGACAATCATCACTAACCCACTGAGACAACAAAAAAAATTTAAAGTATTAAATTCTAAATTGTACCTACTTGATGTTTCAATTTGAGTTTTTCCGTTACAGCTAGTTTTTCATCACTCTTTACCAGCTCTGAGGGGTTGCGAGATGACTACAGGATAAGGTTGGTGTTATTCTGATTGTCTTATTATCAATGAATCCCATGAAGTGTTGCACTGTCTCTCAAAAAATATGTATGTATAGGGTGGTTTGGGTTTTTTTTGTGTTTTGCAATGTGACGCTTCTGTACACCTTCAGTCCTCATAAAAAGATTTACATTAAATAATCTAAGACATGCTTTTCCTTCTTCACTTGTGCCTCACAGAAATGTCACCTGTGACGAAAGGTCCCAGAGTAAAAAGGTTATGAACAATTGATGAAACTAAAAATAGTCTGACGGTGCTCACTCCTCCAAATATTCACAGATACAGTGCGGTTTTTACTGTGACACCTGTCTCTTGAAAAGGCCACCAGGAGGAAGAAGAAGCCATTTTCCCCCCCTCTAACGTTCAACTGTCAATACCAACGTTAAGGTCATCCCACTCATTTAGAGGCGAGGCCTGTTACAGGGGCAACCTCTAAATACCAAAGGACACAACCTCATTTACTTTTCACTGCAGCCCATTTACACTCCATTCAGCCATGTCGTGGACTGCCGACGGCGTCAGGGGCACTTCATTTCTTTGAGTACCTTGAGTGCCTTTTGTTTGCCTCTTATGGCCCTCAGCGCCTTCATAATGCCTTCATGAGTACATGATAGTTTGGTCAAAGCAGACAAATGTTGTGTCCTTCATCTTGTGTGCCGGCATTCGACTGGAAACCGATCTAGTTGAGGTTAAAGTAGAGCTGATGCCTTTGATATCTCCTCCAGCAACATGAGGCAGGAAGGAAGGGAAAAAAAAAACAAGAAAGAGGCTGATGTATAATGCAGAAAGTGCTCTCGAGCCTGTGGGCAACAACAACTCTCTGTACACTCCCACCGCCCCTCCTCCACGTCTATCTGTGTCTCTGTGCAGTAGCATCCAGTGCACATGTGTCCTTTTGTAACTTGTAGATGTCTCATTTTAGTGAAGGTGCTGTTTGTGGCGAAGGGGGAAAAAAGCAAAATAAGCAGGAAAACTGAGCTGAAACCTCAGGCAGCATAATTGCACCGAGAGCTCCTGCAGAAACGCCAGAGAAAAAAAAAAATAAAAGAGATTTCCAGGACCTGAGTGCCTGCCTGTCACCTGAATATTTCATTCCATGCATGCATGCCAAACGCTCCACACATCCACCCCGAACGCTCTGCGCCAAAAACATTTCACACAAAAGGAACAACACACACACACATACATGCACGCGAAGGGAGCATGCTTGAACACACAAGTACAGGAGTCCCAGGAGCCGGTTGGTTCTCGCAGCAGAGTGATATATATAGAAGTGAAAAGGAAAGGAGAGGGAGGTACTGTGGGAGGAGGTCTGTTATGATTCCAGTGGTTCTAACTAATTAAAGAGGCTCTTGACAGCAACAGGAAATTACTGCTGAAGAGGTCAGAGCATCTCTGCGGAAGCCCTCGAGTGAATATATTGGCGGACTTAGTGGCTGTCATTAGCTGAGACTTTTTAATGCAGTTTAACTTCTCCAGGAGTGAGTAATAATGTGTCGCAAATAACAGATGGGTACAAGAGGGTGTGTGTAAGGAGGAGGAGGAGGAGTTTCTGAATTTTTTTTTTTTTTTTTTTTTGGTCACTGAAACATAAAATCTCTTATCTGAACGTTTAGTTGCAACATCTTCTAAACTTTTATGTCTCAAAACATCTTCAGCATCACTCAATTCAAACTCACATTCACATAACTCGTATCCTCATCAGACCATTCAGTGACCCCTGTTATCCTGGAAAAGACCCCTCCCACTGGATAACACTGAACTAACTTCTCTCTTAGGAACCGAGTGGACCCAAACCATCCCAGAAAAACGGCCCCTACACATCCCCTCACAGTAGTGCTCAAGCATCCAGGGTTTTCCTTTAATTCACCACTCCTCCGCATGTATCGATACACAAAGCTCTTGTCTGTCGGTGTAACATCGGTCATTGTCAAAAGGATCGTACAATGCACAGCAGTGTAAACAACTGCAACCTTAAAAAAATGTGTTAAAGCTGAAAAGCTAAATTGGTTAAATGTGATGGCTACTTATGTTTATTGTTACCACTATTAATGAGGCACCCTACTAGAAATAATTCATCTGTTGCTATGAAGACTTTAAAAAATCCATTTCAAAGCTTTGTGGATCAGTTATAAGCCATTTATGAGAAGGCCTTTTGTGTTTCTAGTTTGTGAGAAACCCCTTCAAACTTTTTATTTGACTTTATTTCTTAACAACTTATTAAACTTTATAACTGCAGATCTGATGTTTTACCACAAAGTGAGAAACCCAAGAGCACTTTTATACTGTGACGGAAAAAGTTCAGATTTTTTATTTATGCATAAGTAAAAACTAATTCAAGTAAAAGTCCTGCATTTAAAGGCTTACTTGAACTTGCAACTGATTTCTGATGTCGACCCCTTTTAAATTTGGTCAATATGGTGAAAATGACATCGATCAGCTGCTTAGTCACACATCCAGCAGAGCGCAGTATCATTCATATTTCTGTTTTCATATTTCTGTTTTCACTCTTCCTGTTTTGAGTTTCCTGTTTTAGCTCTTCAGTATTTAACTTTTCACTGACAGACAGCTAAACGATGAGCTGAAACCTGCTGCACAATGATCAGATTATACTAAAAGTGATATTACCTGTAAATTCATCACAACACACAACCCATTTCATGTTTTTTATGTCATTTGACACGCTGTAATAAAATAAATATTGTTTTTAGCCAGTCTAGATATTTTGTTCAGGGATGATACTTCAACTTTTTCCATTTAAAAAAACATTTCATGAACTTTCGAGGACGCTGTTCGTGCAAATGTTTACCACCAGAACGAGCCCTGCTGGCTAGTTTGTTCTATAATTTATGAAGTCAACAAAGACTCTCGGTGTTGGAGGAGAACTATGCTTCCCATTCCAGATAAATTGTGTTTACTGCTAAAATGCACCCCGCTGCACGCTGGGTAAACCCTTTAGGCTGCAACTTCCCTCTTCACCCTCGTCTCCAAAACAGATGCAAAGACCCTGCAAGGACGCAAACACTCACGCTGCATTGCTGTGTAGCTACAGGCTTGACCGGCATAAAACTGGATCTCATCTCCAAAAAGAGGAGGAAAAAAAAGTCAGATGGCCTCAGGTAAACACGAGCAGTAAAATCCAGTAAAAGGCAGTAAAAGAAGTTGGAGCTCCACAAACAGGATGGCCACTGCAGGCTTGAGTCTGTAAAATCCAATCAAGAGGTGTAACTCTCAATGGGGAACCTGTCAAAAACTGTATCTTTTGAAGAGTTTAAAGCACTGATGGGCACCGCGGACGAAAATATAAACACTCTCCTTTCTCAGCTGGATTTGCTGACTGAGTGAGCAGCTTTCTCGTAGAGGAGTCCTGGGTCTTGTTAGCGAGACGCACAATGTGGCTGAGTTGAGGTGGCGAGCTGCTGTGCGTGACTTGCAGGGGGAGAGAGAGAGAGAGAGAGAGAGAGAGAGAGAGTGTCTCTCCTCTCTGCCCACCACCTACTCTGAAAAAACCAAGGGGAGGAGGAGAAGAGAGAGGGAGAGAGAGAGAGAGCTCAGGGAAAGTCCCAGTGACGTTTCCCTCTGCAACCTCACATCATCCCTCTGGCATGTTTCCCTACATCACTTTCCATTTTTACATCCTCCGCTCTCCTCCCTCCTCTGACATGGCTTCCCTGCCTCCAACCTTCCCTCCACACCTCCACCTCTTCCTGCTCGCTTCACACTACATGTGACAGTTGTGTGTATATGAGCCTGCTTAATTACCACAACGTTGGCATCTACAGTAATCAACTCTTTTTTTAGGATCTCATGGGCGGCTGTCTTGACTCCAACACACTTTATCTGTTTGGGGTTTTTTTTTTACTTTTACTGCTACCTTTCTCTCTTCTCTCTCCCTTCGTTTCTGTCTCTCTGCAGCTGTCTTCTTCTCTCAATCTGTTCTGGCGCGACGGTCCCCCTTTTAATTGACTCCAATCTCATGTTTGATTCATTCCTCCTCCTCTCTCCTCCTCCGCCCTCGCGCTGTCATCTCTGCCATTGTTTCTTCCATTCACCCTCCCGCTCCCTCGTTTCCTCATTCATGCCATCCGCTATTCTGTTTCATCGCCATCCTTCTCCTTAACTGTCTCACCCCGCTCCTTCCTGCTCTCTTTTTTTTAAACTCAATCTCAACCCTATACAGTTTCTTTTCTGTCTCCCTCCCTCTCCCTCTCCCTCTCTCACATCATCATCAGGGGAGAGTGTGGGCGTCTGCAGAAGGCTCAGATGGGGCGAGTCTGCTCGTGGTTCCCACTTCAAAGACTCTTTTTCCGTTTCAGTTTCAAGCGGCTAAACTCTGAGGTCCCCCCTCACTCTTCACCCTCTGTCATCATCATCATCATCACTTCCATCTCCCATTTCCACCTTTCACCACCTGAGCACCGCGGGGTGCTGTACCGCAAGAGTCAACTCCTCAACCTTTTGCTGTGAAATCCTCCCCTGTCGGACTCCACCTTTGAAGCATCTGTGTTAGAATAAAGTGGATTTCTCCTTCTCCTCCTCCTTTGGGTGCATTCAACATGAAAAAAAAAGTTTAATGGTGACCTGTATTATTAGTCATCACCGGCGCAGAGATGATGCTTTGTTGTGCTAATTAAATGTTTTTGTCCCCACCCGGCTCAAACTAGATTTTAATTAGCTGGATGTGTTTCCTGCTGAGTTTTAGATGATAACAGGTGAAGCAGTGCACACTGAAGATTAACATGTTGTACGTATTTCCTATGGATTTCAGACATGCTGTGGGAACTAAAAGCTTCTTTACGCGTTTCTGTCTGCGTTTCTGAAGCGGCGAGATAACATTGTTTTAAACTTCATGAAATACAACAGGAAACGTTGGACCCTCGCCCTAATTATGATACTAGGGCAACCCAGCGGCGCTTAAGGGGCCAGTATGTTTCTTCAGAGTTGCCTGCTGGATGGTAATATAGCTTCAGAAACCTCCCCTCCCCGTAAACCTTCCTGTATTTCTGTACCTGTCTAGAACCATTCACACCCACTTCACACAGTGTGGAGGTCAGACAGGAGCCGAGGTCTGAATTTCTATTGATGTCTGAGATTTTTCTTTTTATTTTTGACACAAATATTATGCGTTTAATGCTTTTTTACACTCACTTTTCTTGTATAACAAAGCCGAATGAACGTCTTCCAGGAGACGCTGTTTGAACATGAAGAAGCAGAAGAAAGCAACTCTGCAAAGCTGATGTATAATCGCGCTCAGAATCCCCGCCTGTGTTTTTAAATCCAGCTTCCTTAGCGAACAAGCTTAAAGTTACTTACTGCTTGTTAATCCACTGCTGCAGTGGGCACAGGAACAAATTTAGCGAGAAAACTGTGAGACTGACTGATTTAACAGCAACGACAGCACATAAAGGCTGATGAAACACCAGCTGCAGCACGTACAACCCACAGGGCCGAAACTCATTGTTTTCATTCATTTGCTGGCTTTTTTGTATGTATAAAATAATAATTTAGTTTGTAAAATAAGTTTAAAACAGAGAGAAAAAACCACAATTTACCAAAAACTTGGCATCTTTAGATAGTGAGTTAGCTCTGACTTACAAAATGTAAAATATTTACAAAAACTATAGTTGTTGATTGATTTCTTGCCCATGAACTAATCAACTAATCAGTCAGTTGTATTTGTGCATTCAGATTGTCATTATTTTTTATACTTAAAACACTGTCTAGGCTGTCACTTAAAATCACTAAACTTCCAAACACTGCCTGTGTGCTTTATCCTTTATTTGAATAAGAACTGCTGCCTGGAGGAGCAAAACATCTGAATACATTGATGGTTTCACAACTAAAGTCTCCACTTCCTCTGTTAAATGTCAGGTAAGTTTTGAATGTCAGCATCCAGGGAGATACTGAAAAGGTTTCTGAGGGCTTCCTCTTCTGATCCCATTTTGAATTTAACTCAGAGCTACAGGTTATTTATACTTAGCATTTCATATATCAAGTATATGAACAGCATGTATTAAAAACAGGCCTGCAAACTCCAGATGTGCACAAATCACGAGGGAGACACATTTTTCGTTAAAAACAGAGGATTTTGCACAGAGGCGACATGTTTGCAGCTATGTAATAAAACCTGTAGTAATTTTACGTTGATTAGCAGCTTTAAAGGCACTAAAATGGCAACAGATGTCTGGACAGACTGCGCAGCGCTTACCGATTAATCTTAATTTAGGACATAATAAAACCCAAAAATACTCTGAGCGGGGAACTACAGCACAGACAAGACTGAGAATGATTAACAGGGATGCTATTTTAACATGTTGGTGTCTTTTGTCAGGGACAAAAAAAAAACAAAATACACAGCACTTGAGAAGAAATATACTGTTTGAATGGTTATGAATGAGTCAGACCTCCCAAATCTCTCCCACTTCTTTTTCAAAAAATAAAATGAAGCAAGCGGGGCTGAGATGTTGAGTCTCAGTGTCTCATGCATAAATTATAACCAGCAGTTTCATCAGCACAGTATCTAATGAGAGGATAAAAAATACAGCCGGCGCAGACACAGTGGTTAGACACACAGACACACTTACACAAAGATAAAAGAAACTGTACATCACACACTCGGCGGTGAGTCATCCTGAGGCCAGTGAGAGTTGTAATTCCCAGTGGGAGATGACGGTAATCTCTGACACCGACGACACCACTCAGTGAAAACACATGACAAAAAACTGCCGCCGGCATCTACGTCAATATCAAACCCAATACTAATACAACAGATTCCTGAATTTCATAGATTCACACAGTTTGACTGTATCTTGTTTCACTTGAAAACAAACTGCTAAAGATGTGACGCGACAATAGATGTTAACTTAATCTGGTGTGACCCTCCAGTGGGATTAAGGAGTGTTTTTTTTTCTCTTCCTGTTCTGCTGATACTGTGTGAATGCAACAGAAACACAACAGAAAGTTAAAGTGAACTGTTGGTGGTGGTATTGTGGTTAATGTAAGGTGCCAAGTTCTGACAAGGAAGAAGAGAGGAATAAAAAGTCTCTCTGGTTCTGCTCCATCAATTTGTTTTTTATTTCATCCATCATCAGTCCAACAATGTGGGAGAGTAGTGCTATCCGCTACATGCTACATTAACATTTTGAGAGTCGACTTGTTAAAGTCGACAGTCAGATTTTCTCAGCTCTCGTTTGCAGCTTGAATAATCATCCAGTGAAGTGTCGCGTAAAGCAAACTCACAGCAAACTGTTATAGGCTAATCTGTAATATATCCAGCGATCACACACACTCAATCTTTAAATCAGACGCATGGAAATCTCTGCAGAAGGGTTTTTTTTTCTCTGACATGAAGTCGAAAGAAAATCAAGAACTGAGAAACATTCAGCAGTTTGTCTGAGAGCATTAGAGCAACAAAGATCCTTTGCATTTGAACACAATGAACTTTAAGGTGCAATTCATGTAGTTCTTTTTCATGAACATTTTGTTGGTAGTGCTCTGAGATTGTTCATGTTAATAAAGCAGGTTTGACGTCGACAGTCTCGCTGTCACTGCTACTGTTTATTTGTGCAGATCGATGAGTGTGTCGGGAAAGCTCCATTGATCTGGTTGTCTGCCTTCAGAAAAATATAAAGTAAAGCTGGAACTATCTTGATTATCGAAAAATCATCTTTTTAGACAAAAATGACAAATATTCACAGGTACCTTCTCTTCTACTGAATTAATGTCCATTGGTTTTCTTAGTCTGACGAATTTAATAATTTTGGGTTTGGGACAGTTGGTTGAACAAAGCCAGTTAAAGTTAAAGACATCACCTCACACTCTGGGAACACGTGATGGGTATTTTACACTATTTACTGCAATTCTACAGACCAAGCAACTGCTTGCAGTTGCAGCTAATCCAAACTGAGCTGCAGTCCTTATACGGCCCATATAAAAAGTCTTTTCAGGTGCATATATGCAGAGAAGACATTTTGTGGTCTTTCATGTATATTGAAAAAAAAAGTTAAAAAAACAGGCAGGTGGTATTTCCAGTTTCTTAAACTAAATCTAGAGCTCAATAACGAGAGTGGATTACAGAGCAGAGAGTGAGTCATGGTTTGATATTTTCCTCGCTGAGCTGAGACCTGAGAACACGCTGCTCTTATTTTGATGTTTTCCCTCAGAGACTGACAGGACCTTTATGCCTGTTAATAAGGTAAAATTGGGGCAGCGCCACGTTAACACTTTTTATTACTTCGGCTGACTGAAGTGTGCAAGTTTAGAGGCAAGAAAAACCCTTATTCACCTACTCAAATAAAAATGTAAGTGCATTATTCCACTGCAGACTTCAAGCCGACCACAAGCCGACCCACAAATACAAAGAGATGCTGGTGCCATCCAGATGTTTTCATTATTACAATTAATGTTGTGTTAATATGCAAATCTCCCTCTGATAGTGCAACATTTATTTAATGATACAAAAGAAGAGTTGCACATCAGATGACTCTGCTGCCCTCTGCTGGAATAAAAGAGGAAACAATAGTGAAAAGAAGAAAAGAGCTTTTACCTCAAAATACAAGACAAGGGAAATAAGAGGTAGGAAATAAAACCACCTTCTCACACAGCTTAAACTATGTTGTTATCACTGCTGTTAAATATTTTTTCTTCTGCTTTTCTACAAGATTTACACCTTTTTCCATATTTTTTAATAGAAGAAAAATATCTATCCAATCTTAAAAAAAAAATCTTAAAAAATCTATTAAAATCAGGCACTCAGGAAGGAAGATTACCTCTCCTATAACCTTTTTCTGTTCATGCAGAGCTGACTGATTGTTTATCATTAACTGTCTATATTACAGCTGCTCATATTTGCAGCAATACAGCTGAGGGGTCTAATCTGTGGCAAGAGTGTGCCGGTGCCGATGCAAATGCATTAAACCACCTGATTTCTGCAAGTGATTGCAATTTTTTCCTCCTTTTTCCCACAGTCACGCACCGGCCTCCGCGCTTCCACTTGCTGGCTGCACTCTAGGGCCAAAAATCAAACCATGGTGCTAAATAATTCAAATAGCAAACCTTTATTATTCTGGTGTAATGTATTTCCTTCCTTGCGCTCAGGGCTACTCATGAGATTACAGGAAAAATAGTAAACTGGCAAACGGCCATGATAAGAAATTGCAGATTAGATCAAGGGGTGACCTTGAGCGGCACTGGAAGTGGAAACTTTGTCCATAATTTAAGGTGACATCTGACTAAGACATACCAAAACTGGAGCTAAACAAGAAAATTTCATTAACACAATTAATAATGTAAGTCGCCTCTCGTTGGCTGCAAACTAAAAATAACCTTCAGACTCAGTGACACAAAGCATTTTACTGTTATCTGCATTGTGTTTCTCTGCCACAAGATGGCAAAGTAACCATCTCCTCGGTCCACCTTTACCGTACCAAACAACACGCATCAGATAAACTTTCATCCACAAAAACACACTCGATGTCTGCCCTTCGTTATCTAACGACCACCTTTAGTGTGAAGAGGTGTCAGACAGCCAACTCAAGAAAAATCTCTTCCTCCTCAACCTTGCCATCTCCTTCATCACAAGACCAAACTTTCAATCACTCCGACTGGACAGGGAGTAATCAGGTGGGGGCCGCTGCTGAATCTCATTAAAAGATGAATAAACGTCAGTGTCAAGCCGGACTAATGCGGCCTGGCAATCTGCGCTGCATCTCCTCCGTCTTGTCTGCCCTTCTTCTTCAAACGCCGGCCGGAGCATCTTTGAAGGCTCTAATGAAATCTGGTTGAGGCTTCAGGGCAGAGCCGAGGAACAGGCAGGAGGAGAGTGCAAAATATTACAGAGCAGAGACGAGGTGGGGTTAAAAAAAAAAGAAAAAAAAGTGCCTAAATTTAAATGTGCAAAATGAGATGTCTGCTGTTCTTTAAAACAACAATGACACCTCTGCAGATTTTGTGAAGACGGTTGATGATATGAGTGTTTTGAAGAGAAGACTAGCAGACCACTGACACTGCTTATAAAGTAAGTGACTGGCTAACAGTTTCTCAGAGGTAATGTCTCATTCATTTCCCCCACTTGACAAGCTAGACTGCTATTTGTTTTCACTTGTGAGGTGCCAAGCAAGCTCAGCAATTTTAATTTGGGAGGCACCAAAACCTGAGCAACGTGCATATTTTTACACTGCAGAGGCAAACAGACTGACAATGAAGCTGGAAGATGAAAATAAAGATGCTTTTCCTCAGTCAAAGACAAACTGTTGATCACAGCAGAGATGTTTTGACAGCTCACTGTCAAAACATTTCTATTGTACAGACGACTACGGTTGATTGGCGTGTTTTGTTTTTTTTATCTTTCATGGTTACGGATTAAATTATGAGACTTAAGTTTGGGTCGTGAGGAGTATCACCACATATAATAGGTGCAGTTTTGTGGTGAAGTTGAACCTGCATACATTTATTTAATTGTCAATTTAGGAGCTCAACAATACTGAGCTAAAATAAAATTTTAAATGTAATTATCTTAATGAACTTGTTAAGTTATGGTAAATGTGTTAGCAACTTAATGTATGTCAGTCAAAATGTTTCTTAAGGTAATGCCAAAGCTTTGTGAGCGAATGTAAAAGTAGGCTTTCCTCCTTTTCCTGCATGTCCCTCAAGTGAAATATAGTCCCAGTTGGTATTTTTATAGTTTCCTCACTTGTCTGTAGTTTATTTTATGACAGGCGTGACCTGGTATTACCCATTAGTGGAGCACAGTATCCTAATAGCGGGCAGAAACACACCGACAGTAGCAGGACTGTCAGTGCAGATGGCTGGCTGAGGCCTCCTGAATCATAACTACCATAATACTGTCTGAAATGTCTTTAAAGGTGCCAAATCACCATTATGAGCCTGCTCTCCCTCCTCTGATCTTAATTGTGCAGCATGAAGTATGTTGAACAGCTTGACAATTAGCTGTAAATGGGTTGACACTGCGACTCCGTAATGCCCATTTTACACTCGTATGTCAATAGAAAATGATCATTAACGTGACAGATTACATCTCTGGGCCTCCAGATTAGACTGCTGCCAGCACAGTTAAATCCCTCGCCGCGGTTAGGCAGAGCGCCGATTCGCTGCTCACATCAAGGGTAAAATGTCCCTCTCTGCCCCCTGTACCTTGTCGTGTGGTTAGATTTAAACGGATGTCAGCCTATCAGAAGATCTGACACGAACGTTTAACAGGACGTCCCCTCGGTGTTTAACAACAGAGACTTATGTCAAGTAATGACACAAGGTTAACGTGTGACAAAAAGGCTATCGTGAGCGGGCGTGACGGTAAACCCCGCTGTGATGACACTCGCCCCATTAATCTTCATTTTGTTATTCACAGCTGAGGTTTCAATTATTACGCTATGTTTGAAAAATAAGATGACAGAACCAAGGACCAATGTGATTCACACAGCGTAGGTGTCATCGAAAAGTGACTTATGAACGACCTTGTAAGATCTTACAAGTAAAACTCCTGCATTCAAAATTTTAAGGTTTTCACCCCCTGGAAATCACAGTCCATCAACAGAAACTATACCGATGATTAATACATCATTTAAGTCATTTTTCCAAACAAAAATGACAAATATTAACTGTTTTCAGTGGCTCAAATGTGAGGATATAGACAACAATTTCTGAAAAGCATCTTTTATCCACTGTGTTAGTGGATAAATGCCTGCTGCCATAGTCTCTGCTGCTTTTGATCTTTTACTCTGTGGATGTTTGTGTTTGGTAGATAAATGACTTCCAGAGGGGACTTAAAGCTGCTCTAATCAATATTCGAGATCAATGTGTTTCAGAAATGTGATGCATCATGTTTACACAATCCACAAAAAAAACCCTTTGTGCTGCTTTCTGCTTTCAAGGTCTTGGAAGATGATGCGCCTTATGCCACAGGCTGCTAATATCCAACTAATAAAATAACATGATCAAGGAAAATGGTTAAATATAACATACAGTTTCTGCTAACTCATGATGCGAATTACTCAGACATGACAATTAAACTTTGAAGCTGGTGCTGCTCTTCTCCTGTGTTTGCTTTCTGCTGCTCAGGATATAAACTCAGAAACCTTTGAAATCAGCTCTTGTACCATTTCCCTCTTTGTTGTTTCTGAGGTTGCCATGGTTACGCGCCATCAGCAAAGAGGAACAGTCTGTCAAGCGTGACCCTCACGACACCGATTACATTATCACTGTTTCACTAATAACACTATAAAGCTACTGTTAATTAATTTTCAATCTAAGTGTGTGTTTTACTATTTCTACTTTTACTCTCATGGACACCTGTTACTCTTGTTTACGGTGTGATCAGCTGTGTAGACACAAGAAATGACAGCAGAGATGTTACTATAGAATAAAAAAACTGAATAAAAAAAATCACTTCAACATCTCTATCCAACAGATGCTCAACATCCATCCATTCTTCCATGTGTTATGATTATTTTTTGAGAACTTCTCTCCTTTCAACCCGCCTTGTGATTCCCTATGTTTTCAATTTGCCGTTTTAACAGTGCATCACAACCTACACGAAGGATAAGAAACCTCAACGCCACAATGACTGACTGAGTGCAGATGGAGGGAGTGTAGAGATGCGTCTTTGCTGTTTGATTCCCGGAGACTAAAAATAAAACATTTAATACCGATGTTTCAGAAAGCTGAAAGGTTCACTGTAGCTTCTGCTTTGATGTAATCTCAGATCATCTGTGTTTTCAAGGTATCCTTGGGAACAAGAAAAACTACACCACTCATAGAAAAAAAAATCATGGAGCAATTATGTGCTTTTTAACACGTCCTCTGAGATAATATTTTCATAAGTTGATGTAGGAGTTCACAAAGTGCGTCATAGGGATTAAAACACTTGAAGGTGTTTTTTTCCCTTTTAAGCTACCAATAAGCACTTTAACTAAAATATTAGGATTTCTGCCTCTAATTTGGGACTGAAATTAAAGCACCAGTGTCTCGCCCTCGCAGCCTCAGGACGTCACCCGTGGCTGGTCCAGACAGTCAGACAGCCCCTCTCTGCAGCAGGCAGATTTTTATGAAACGCCCCAGCTCCTGGGATCTGCTCAGCTCCGGCTCTATACAGCGTGACCCACTTATCTGACAGCAGCCCTGTTAAAAGTTTCAGAAGTGACGAGTCCTTCCCTCGCTGTGCAACACAAGCAAACACAGAGAAGAAGAAAGAGATTGCCCTATCATCTCCAGCACAGATTTATTTCTGACTCCACCTGCACGCAGAGGAACATCAGAAATGAATGAGTGGTGTATTTCATTCAGATTTTTCCTCCCATTCTCTATCTTGCAAGTAGCCTTTTAATTCACTTCGCTGCAGCAAGGAAATTAACTTACAGAGGCTTGAGAAGATAAGGTAATCCATCACAGTACATATTTAGTCTGCCTCATTTTTAAAAGATGTTTCTAAGAAATGGTTAAGGCAAGTTTTGAAATGCCTTTGTCGGTGTCCTCAAGGGCTTTTGGAAAGTCTGACAACAAATATGAAAGACTCAGCAGCTGGTCAGCTGTACAATGCAAGAAAAACAGCCAGTGGACTTTTTAATCATGTTTGCTGATTGTTTGTTCTCCAGGTTGAATTTACTCAAAACAAAGATCATAATTTAAGTGTATTTAGTCAGTTGGCTCATCTTTTGTTCATTTTCTTGACACATAAAAGAAAAAGTACAAAGAATCTAAACCATAAAATAGTGAAGCAGCTGGAATATAAGAAGATAACTAAATTTCTTTAAAAATGTTTTCCCAGTACAACTGAAT
>JAVQJZ010208743.1:0-10277 GCA_036025355.1 Leiopotherapon unicolor | reverse complement strand
TCTATCATTACTCTGTTACTGTGTGTTTTAATAGGCTGAAGGGGTGGATGAATGAAAGAAGAGATGAAAGCATGGAAATGTACATTTACAATGGGAGAAGAAAATGAAGTAGAGAGAATGGTGTGTGTGTGTCTGTGTGTGTGTGTGTGTGTGTGTGTGTGTGTGTGTGTGTGTGTGTGTGTCTATAGTTTGATAATCCTTACAGGTTCAAGCATGTGGGCCCTTAGCAGCAAAACGGCTAAATGGACTCAGAATAAAGCCATCAGTCATGTAAAAAGTGACAGCAAGTATAATAAGCTTGAAGCGCACAAGTAAGTCTTGGAATGACAATAAAGCACAAATGCACTCAACTGACCCCGACGAGACATACCATATAATTGCTTCTTTACTTAGTTTGATGCAGTTGTATTTGTGTGGTGTATGTGCTTGTTTACTTTACAGAGAGGCTCCCAGCGTCCCTGTAATGTCACTCAACACTCTGCTTACCTGTGGGTGTGGTTGATAACAGGTGTGTGTGTTTGTGTGTCTGTAACTTACTTGTGTGATCCTGTGTGTGTACAAAAGTGCAGATGGGCCAGTAGAACAGGTCAATCATATGACCAGTGCTCAGGGGCACGGGGTGTGTGTGTTTGTGTGTGAGAGAGTTAGAGGGAAGGAGTCTTTATGACAGTTTCTAGGAACACAAAGAGACAAATGGCAAACAGCCAAAAGTGTGTGCGTCTGTGTGTATGTGTGTGAGAGAAAGCATTTGTGACTAAACCAGCCAGAGGGGATGGGACAGGTAGCATACCTTACAACTATACCTCTTTTCTCTCTATCACCATCACTTTCCCTTCTGCACTGCAAAAAATGTCCAGCTTAAAGGGTCAATCATGATTTTTAACATTATCACCTTATTATTGTTACCATCATTGTTTTTTGGGCTCATAATCGCTAGTTGGGTGGAACTTACTTACTTACTTACTTACTGCTAATTCTGCTGTTGACTTGGGAAAACTTACAGACATACAGCACTTCTGCTGCAGAACCATTTGTTTTCAGCTGCCTGAGATAAGCTTCACTTGGAGGTGCCACAGTCGATCAGTGTTTGTAGCTGGGGCATCAACAATGGCACAAACCCTCACTGGCTTCCCATCAGCAAACAAGGTTGTTTGTGCTGTTAGAACACACCACTAAGAAATAGGTCCCACCACCAGGAATCAACCAGGATGTGACTGTGCTGGTTGACTTACACTATATTGTGTCAACATTGTTGTCATTTTTTAACTTGCATGCATTCTCTGCTTCACATTTATGTTTTCTTTGGTATTAATTTGCTTGTATTGCTCACTTCCTACTCTATGTCGTTGCCTTGAAAACAAAGAAAAAAAACATTTCCAGTGCTTTGATGAATAGATTGAAATAAATCTTGTGCAAAAATAGTACAGCCAGTTTATCACAGCACAGTACTGCAGCTTGATGTGTTTGCTGCCAGTGTCAAGGCTATTCATGTTAGGATGCACGTTCAGCTCTCCATGTCTAAATGATTTAATGAGATTTACATTTTTTACAGTGTGTGTATCTCTCCACCTCTCCCTCTCTCTCTTTTTGTTTCTCCTCCATGACCCAGAAAGAGAAAAAGCCACCTCATCAGGTTCACCCTCCACCTGTAAGACAAAAATAGAACTTGTACAAAAGACAAATACTCACACTGTCTAATCGGGGGGGGTGGGGGGGGAGTAACAGCATTCTAGGAAAGACTTACAACTAACTTCAGTCAACTGGCCTTCGGGGTCAAGTGGATTGAAAGTTTCACAAGCCAGTTTAACCTCATTTCTCAGCAGCTTGAGCAGTTTGAAGGATAGAAAAATGCCAGTGATGACAACTTGACTCTAACTGAGAAGGCAGATCTGGTTTCAAGTGGTTGTTGTTAACATGTGAGCCTTGATTTCATTGAAAACAGCACAATCTGCATTTACCAGAACAATAACTGATAAAGGTAAAGTGAAGGTAGACATGGCAGTTTTTCTGACTGCTGCTCTGTGCTTCTGTCTCTTCGCTCTTTCTTTCGCACTCAGGAAACCTGAGTCATAAGAAGACCTGGTTATAAAAATGAGTGGAATCAGTACTTTAACATGCACAGTGTTAATTACAGCTATTATGGATTAACAGCATACTGTGGGAGTGTCAGGGGCTTTACTGTAATCTCAAGCAGCAACAAGCAAGATAAACTGGATTCTTAAAACATCGCCAGTGTAAATTTAAGAAAAACTTTGCCTGAATTTAAATGCTCACCTACCTGTGGTCTTTTACTTGCTGCAGGGTTTCAGCGTGCTAGCTTCTACGTTGAGTGTTTGTTTTAAGTCGGCGTTTACCCTCCACTACAGCTCTGGTTGTGAGCAGTTCAACCAATTTTCCTTGTCAGATTTGTCAATTCAAAGGATTTTTAGAGGCTTAGAGGATTTGTAGGAGCTTAGGGGATTTCTGAAGTATACAGTCATTCACAAGAAAACAACAGCAACAAATTTAATTTTTACTATTTTAAACTATTTTCTATATTCTCTTTATTCCTTTAATCATCTGATGACCCTTCAGATTTATCTTGACCTCCCTCAGGGGGTCCTGACCCCCAGGTTGGGAACTACCGGCACAAAGCAGGAGCTTTAGAAAATCAAAGAATGAATGGTTTAATTTTGGGTTTGATTCATGTTAATTGCTAACACAAAGTACATTTTCTTCAAATTGGCCATTGTTGTGCTCAAATGGGACACAAATGTACTGATTGCCTTTGAATTCATGTTGAGCAACACTTTGAAACAGCATTTGGACAATCGTGGGACACTGGGAAAGCCAGACTAATTAAATTCTTTCAGGTAACGCAACAGCTCCTGAAGGCAGGGTGAGGCCGGTTTCACTTCAGGTTTTACCATCTGACTCTCCCCACAGCTGTTGAGGGGAATAAAAAAGAAAAAAAAAACATTGTCTGTGACACATTCACACGTTTCTGTATGATCGCCCGCCATTCAGCAGACATCAAAACACGGACCTGGCTGTGGGGGCGGAGCTGTAGCGCTCTGTGTGTTTGCTGCGACTCTCAACTAGACACAACATACCTAATACACCCCACTTCACCCTATACACACACATGCTCAGTCTTCCCCCTGCGGCGAGCAACAAAGGTGTTCAGTCATGTGAAACCCAAGCCTCAAACATGCAGGTTGACCTTTGACCTTTCACACACACCCACACGTATGAACACACAGGAGGAAAAGTGGCGAAAGAGATTAAAAGAGAGGATGTAAGAGTAGTGTGTGTGTGTCTGTGTGTGTATGTGTGTGTGTGTGTGTGTTGTAACAGGCTTGCAGACATGCAAGAGGGTGGCAGAAACATACACTTTGATTCCAGACATAACAACCTAACACAGTGTCCTCTTATCCACACGTGTGTGTCTTTCTTTCCCACACACACATTAATATATCTTGACTCTATAGAGTGTCCCATCTCTCTCTCACACACACACACACATTTTGCAGCAAAGGTGACCCAACCCCCTCATCTGTGTAGCTGCAATTAACCTTCATAACCCCTGTGTGTGTGTGTGTGTGTGTGTTGCAGAGTGTGTGTCCTGAACTTGGTTACCCAAGACAGGCATGAGTCTCCGGGGCATGGTGTCACACACACACACACACACACACACACACACAGACACACACATACCCTCACACATGCACACTGATAATCCATGTCTTTCCTGGACATCCTTTTATCCAGCTCAGGCCCCAGGGATTTTCCGTTGGCCGAGCCAGGCCAGGAGGCCTCTTTCTAGGGTCAGAGATCAGAGAGATGCCCTTCATGACCCTGGAGGATCCAAGCACGGTATAGCCCTAACAGCCGTCTGCCGCCACTGTGCTCTGATGTCAGAGGGTTAGAATGCAGTCAGAGGGGATGATATAACACAGAACATCATCTTCTTGTTCAGTTGTTCATTTTTTTTTTATCAAGCAGCCACAGTGTAAAAAAGCGTTTGCTCTTTAACAGCAATGAAACAGACCGAATGACCGGCAGATAACACTGTCCTTGCAGAAGCACTCAGAGAACATCATAAAGTTGCCTGATAATTGTTATAACTGGAGCAAGAAGTCATAAACACAAATGATTTTGGTTGTTCATGGATGGGACAACCGTAAAGTTAATGATCCTGCGCGTGAATTAATTTCACATTTTCCATAATATTACATTGTAAGATTGTTTTATCTGGGCTGTGAAACTGCATGTAAACATGTAAAGCATCTTGATGCACATCAGCCTCAAACTTCAGTGAGCAGCTATTATATAAAGCTTCTTGTCATATAGATCAGTTATTATCAATTTGTAAGTGCAAGTTTATAACACTGTGATCCTAATCTGTAGACACCCACTTGCATGCATACAAGGAGCGAGACCTTTGACACATGTTGCTCTGCTCCCTCCCTGTTCCTCCCCCCATCCCCCGCTTCATTCATTCTTTCATTCATCCACATTCATGCTGACAATGAATCTGAACTTCAGACTGAGTTCAGGGTGGAATGAAAGAATGAGAAGAGAAGAAAGGGGAGGGAGGGGACTTTCTTTTCTTCCTCTAAGCCTACTCTCTGACCCCCTGACCTCCAGACAACCCTGCCCTCCTCCCGCTTACTCAATCCTCAGTTACAAAACCCTCAGCATGCTCAGGTTTTAAGATATGACACAATGTGAGTACAGCAAAGTTTGGAATGGGAGACAAAAGAAATGGACAAATGGACAGAAATCAAAACACCTGTCAGTTTGATTAGCGATTTCTGCACCTTGCATTCCAGCACTGATTGTCTGTCAACAGACTCTGACCTCTGCTGCCTCAGATGAGCTTTGTGTGTGAGTGTGTTACTCTTAATACTGATTCAACTTTTTCCAACATGCTGCAGGGGTTTGAGCTGTGAGAGACAGACAGCACAAAGTAAGGGCAGTGGGAAAAGGCTCAACACGAGATTAAATAACCAGTGTTCAGTCTTAAAAGCACAGTTATGTTTTGCAGCCTATTTTTATATAGTAGTAGTCTAAACAGTCCAAGTGGCTTCACCGTGACATAACATCAGCAAGGTCAGATAAAAGACAAACAAACACGCAAACTCTGACCTTTTTATCTCTGGACGTCTCTGTCATAATGCAAAGGACTGTAAAGTGCGCTCTCTAAAAACACACATCAGCTATGAATGACTTGAGAGGATCAAAAGATTGTGCACTACTTAAACAGTTTTCAACACAAAATCCAGCAGTAAAATCGATACTGATATCACAGCAGAGCTCGCTGTAATAGGTTAACTTGGCCAAATTTCCGTCGCTAGTGTTTTTAACAGCAGAGCTAAGCCTCCCATAGTTTGGTGACAGACCTAAGCTGTCAATGGTCACACCTGTGGCCTGGTTTTGTTTGTCAGCCCGTTTATGACAAACAGCATTGGAATCTGGCACATTTCTGTCTGTGTGAATTCTTTCTCAGCCATGGATCAGATTAAAACAACTCTCACACGGACAGAAGTGTTAATATATCTGATCAGTTTTTACAGAAGGTTGCTTTGCTATTTCTACCATTTACTTAGCAACTGGTGCAACAGTAGATAAAATAACTGATACCATAATAACTTTTCAGAGCAGTAAAATCCTTCCTCATGACTATAGACCTTTGTACTGTGTTTTGGCACCTGATAAATCTTCAAACCTTACAGATCTATAACTCACACCAGCCTTCCTTGGTCGTATTTCATCCTGTCACTGGAAAAAACATGGCCCCACCAATGTTTTGGCCTGAGTACTTAGCAAAACTTATTTGGAAGACAAAACAAAGGCAAACTGTAATAATATTACCAACCTATCCATTGTAAACATCACACTTTTTGTACTTTGACCTACCATATTTGACACAGTGAGAGTGATAGTGCATATATTTGGACCCTCAGAAATCAGGTTTTTCAGATAATCTAGATAAAATGTTCATGTGTTTACATTCCCTCTTTTCCAGACCATTCCTGTTTCTCGTCTGACTTCATTGTAGTGATGTCGCCACACTCACAGATCTCAGCTATCACGGTGGTGAGCATTATCACTACAAAAGCTAAGAGCACAAAAAGCTAACAACTATGTAAACAAGAAGTGTCCTTGAGAGATTTCTGCTCAGGTTGCAAGATGTTATGCAGATTTGTTTTGTTTTTTTTACTCTTTTTTTGTGTGTTACATGTTCTTGTCAATCAAATCTGTCCTAGCCTTGTAGCCTTACTGTACAATATTGAGCTTATTCAAGTTAATCAAATGGCCTCATGACCATGAATTGATAGCAGGTCAGAAATGAACTTTATTTCCACCTCCAGCGATTGAACAGAGTCTCATTTTGAGGTCCTTAAGTCAGTGTCTTAAACTGTAACTCCTACACGGGGGCGTTAAGTGTGTTGTGGTCAAAGGCAGTCAATGCCCATGCATTATTCCTGTACTAGCTTTGATTGCAATTTTTTACATGCTGGACTGGCCTTGTGGCCATTATATGTGCTAAGTAATGGTCAATGATGGTCCATTACAGTAAGAGGCATTTACTTTGCAGCCAGTTCCTATAGACCGCAGTGGTCAGTGTGTATTAAACCACTCAATATGTATATGCCTGGTCCTCTGTACGGCAGACAGAGGACAGGCTAAGACAAAATGCACTTCTGTGGCATAGTACAGTATATAGATACCAAAGTACACTCAGTAGGAAGACATACAGACAAAACACACGCTGACACACACACATACATTCCTTTCCTTTATCTAGATTCCATTGGAACAGTGTTGCACCAAGGCCATACAGTGACAAAAGCTGTGTGAAAACATGCTTTCTCTTTAGAGAATCTTTTATTGTTAAAAGCCTGCAGGCCAAAGACAAATCCATGGGAGTTTATGGGGGGCTGCAGGTCATGGTTGTATAGATTTTATAACGGTGACAAATGCATTATGCTTTTCACATAAACCAGCACAGGAGAACCCCAGTAAAGCAGAAAAGGCCTGAATGCTTCATGGGTTTATAACACAATGAATTTATAACAGAAACAGAGAAAGGGAAAAGGTGTAGAAAGAAAGAGAGAGAGAGAGAGGGAGAGGGAATGAAAAAAAAATATGGCGCTGATTTGTTTCATTTGCCCAGACGGTGCTGCTGGTGGCTAGTTGCATTGTTTAACAGGGAGTAAAGAGGAAACTGCTGCCACTTGTAGGCCCTAAGGTGGGAAATAAAGTGTTACTGTCCTCCCATGTCCAACTCACCCGAAGCTCTCACGACACTCAATCTCCTCAAAGTTACCTCATATACACGAAAAATCCTTGCTTTGTGTTATATACTGTTTGTTCCCCATGAACCTTTTCTAGTCTTTATTGATCTCTCAGTGGGGTGTCACAAAGTAAAAATGCTCCTTAGGGAGAATGCACAACATATTGCCTCCAAAGACAAAACCTGAGTCTGTTCTTTTAATCCAGATATTCCCTCAGAAGTGAGAAAAGAAGTGCCTTTGAAAGTACTCTGAAAAAACGGCAGTCGGCCATCTCAAGTCTCAAGTTGTGGATTGTGCAGTTTGTGTAAATGTATAAGAATGAAGATGTATGGCCAGTGAAGGCTGAGCGAAGATTTTACAGAACTGTGGTACTCATTCATGCACTTTCTTCTACTGGTCACTAACCACAGGCTATCTATCATAAAGTAGGTTTTTCAAAGGCATTGTTGATTCTAAAGCAGTGATACCACATGTGTTTCGTAGCTGATTACATAAATCCCTGCATAGAGGGAAAACCAAACAAACCTACTTCGGTATAGTCCTAGTGACCTAATGGATGAGGAGCCCCCTAAACTTGAGCTTCTGTAACCGTTATCCCTTATGATTGGAAAGAAATGTGTCCCAATCATATTTTTAACATAAGTCTGAGCCAAAATCTGCTTTATTAAAGGTTTGGTCTTCGTACATAATACAGCTACACAGTCCATGCTTACATAACAGAAGGCCTAAATTCAAATACTAATATATTTTAAAATAATTTTACATTTTTTTATAACTCAGTAGTTTTGTTTTAAGAACATTTCAGATACAAGGGTTTCCTTTCATGTTTTCCTATTATATTTTCTATTAATTTCTAGTATTTTGTATAATATCTGTGAGGGGGAGTGTCAGTTCAGCATCTCGGACGTGAACAAAACAAGTGTTCAGATGCAGATTATTATTTTTTTTTTATCTCAGTCTAAATTGCGGTATGACAGCTTTATTAATGATTACATCTTCACATTAAAAGACATTCATTAACTAAACGGCAAACGACATCACTGAATCAAATATTTTTGCCCTATCGCAAGTGTACTGATGCTTTATACCGATGTGGAGACTTAAGTGTGTGAGAGTGCTGAAAAGAAGGGTGCGGCACTTGGAGGACAAGCTGATTGATCCTGACAGCTTTATGAGGCTTTGTGACTACTGAGCAAACAGAAAAACATAATGATATTTACTCAAGTAGATTCTGGGAGAGGAGGAGCATATACATGTTCATATACTGTAAGGCGTGTGTGTGTGTGCGTGCATGTGTGTGTGTGTGAGACTGAGGGTGAAAGGCACATAGGGAACAGCTATTATCAGCAACAGATATTGTACTGTACTTTGAGGAGTGACATGCACAGGGCACACATGTGCTCTGAGATAGTGTGCAAACTGAGTGAAAGCCCTGTGGTGAACTTACACATGCACACATAGGCATGCACTTAAACCAGCCAGGCTGTCCGGACCAACAGGTAGGATGACACTGCAGACAAACAGGTGTCAGGACATTTAGAAGTTTTAATGCACTTGAGTATACACCCCCACCCCTAATGGGTAAGACACACATGCAAAGTTATTAAGTACATATAGTACTGGGCCAAAGGCTAGGGTGTGGTGGAGGCAGAGGGCTGAGTTCACTGGGTTCAAATAACAGTGTGAGACACGGGCCTCATTTCATAACGCATGTTAAGAGAATGCCCACCACTGACGCCTAAAGAATACACACGCAAACGCATTTATATATATACACTTAGCGGGGGGGTAAATGTGCCCTCTACACGGGTGTACAACATGTACAAATTTGTCCATTTGAAGTAATTTATGAAAAACAAACTGTTTCATAAGAAACCTGTAAGACGACAAAAGTTCATGATAATCATCAGAAGGTGTGCAGTTGCAGATAAAGGACACCAGTAAGCTCTAGTGTGGGGGGATATTCGGCACACACACTCACACTCATTCACACACTTGAGATAATTTGACACACACATTGGAGATAAGCGACAAGTGCCATTATACTTTCATTTTTTTATTAATTGTTTTTCGATAAAGGGACAAAATGGGTGTGTGAACAGGATTATGCAGACATCTGCCAGAAAACACAGACAGTGGTTTTCCCAATACAACTGAACAGAGACCCCAAACAAGTACAACAGAAATTAAAGAGCTAGGTTTGTCCAATGACCATCGGCCACCATTACAAAAGAAAAAAAAAATCAAAATTATATCATAATCAAAAATAAAAAATAAAATAAAAGAAACCAAAATAAGGATCCATTCCATGTCTCTGTTTTGAACAGAGCATACAGGTAATAATAAATAGTAACTCCCATAGTAAAAGATAAAGTTCAAGTTCAAGTTACAACAAACAGCTCTCAGAATAGGAATAGAAAAGGCTGATAACAAAATATTCCGCATTGCCATTTACAAAAAAGTCTCAACTCAAGCAGGCTTCTCCACGTCCCCCAGGTCATTTTTAAATATGCTTTGCATATGAAAGTATACCCAATCTAAATATAAAGCACCATTTAGTATTTGGCAATGAAAAGAAACTGCAAAACATTTAATTTCTTTTTAAATGTATTTATTTTGACGCTTTTTTTTCGTAATCCATGTACTGCATATGATTTTTTTTTTCCTCTCTTGATGTTGGAATGTAGTCAGGTGGGAGGGGTGAGAGAGACAGAAGCACACAACAGAACAGGCCGACGTCAGCTTGCATTACTGCATACAAGAATGGCAGCAGGGGGGAAGGAGGTCTGAACCAAAAACTAAAGAAGATATGTACAACCACCTCTGTGGACAGGAAACCGCGCGGAGCCATCTGATGACCCACAATGCCTCCCAATGCCACATACTTTAGCTGCTTTTTTATGGGGTTTTTCCTTTTATTTCTTTAAACATACAAATAATTCGCACTATATTATCCTGCCAAATTAAAAAAATATACCGTGGCAGCTTGGGATT
>JAVQJZ010208734.1:0-28469 GCA_036025355.1 Leiopotherapon unicolor | reverse complement strand
ACATATTTACAATCTGCCTCAAAACCAATCAGCTCCCCCCCACCCCCACCCTTATCCCACCCTCTCTCTAAAACTTCAAACATTAGCTGCAGAGGACAATGTGGAAATAAGGAGGCCTTGGCACTGAAAAAAAAATCCCTTGTGTCAAAGTACGTATATCCTCAGCGGGGGAGTGCTGTTCATTTAATCTCCATCATTTCCGACATTCTTCTCTCTTTCTCTCGGCGTCTCCTTGCAGGGAGGAGAGGGGACGGGGGCAGCAGAAGAGAAGAGCTGAGCAGTCTTTCACTAAGGCCAGAGTGTCTGGCAGTGTTTAAGTGGTGCACGAGGACCTGTTTCTGTCTGCCAAGGCAAATTCATTGTGGAGGCAGGTGGGCCAACACACATACATACACACATCTTCACTCAGGACACAGACTTGTGTGTCCTTGCCTTTGTCTCTTTTCAGGCTGGCAACCAAGTCATCAGCTACGGAGTCAGTGGGCGCACAGAATCACTATGGCAACCAACATAGTGGGCCAGGCTGTGGCTGCTCTTGGATCAGTGCAGAGACTTTTTTGGCATCCACTCAGTGCCGGAGTCGATTACAGAGTTCCTTCTCTTAAATGGTCTTCCCGGGATTGGCCGATGATCTCATGTGCCCAGTTTTTTTTTTTTCCTTTTTTCCTCTTTTGAAAAATAGACAAATATTCAGAGAAATAAAAATCAAAATGCAGCTATGAGATTTAGTTTCACAGAAAACAAAAAAAAGAAAAAAAAAAAAAAGAGAGGCTCACAACACTCTCTTGCCCTTCAATTCGCACACCCACAGTTTATCGTGCTAACATGGCACACCCATTCTGGTCCACACACACACCCACACGCACTCAAACACACACAGTCGTTAACATAAAACAGGCAGCCACCAGGGTGGGAATTTTTAAACTGATCAACTGATTGACTAATTCAACAGCAGTGAACGACAGTAAGGTCTGAAGGTGGAGTCCAGATCTGCTCCCTGGCATTGTGTTGGCTGGATCCGCGACATGCGCGAGGCAGTTGGCGGGGAGGCGGTCACACGCTTAGTCGACAGATCCGGGGTGCAGGCTGAGCGCAGGTGGGTCCAGGCAGGTGGGGGAGTAACTGAGGTGTGGTTCTTTAATCCACAGGAGGGGGGCGCCGTTCTTGCCCTCTTGGCTCTTGCTGTTATTGCGGCTCTTGTAGCGCACTAGCAGCACAGCGATGAGGAGGATGCCGAAGATGGGGAAGGGGTAAAAGAAGACGAAGTAGAAGAGGGAGTCGTTGGAGCACACCACCGACTGAAGCGTGGACACTGTTGAGAGAGAACAGACGAATCAGAGCTTTTCAGTAAGCCGTGAATTCCTCAAGAAAACTACACGCTGGAACTAAGTTTTTACAGCTCTAAATGATGTTCATCTGCTTGTTGACACTGCCAAATGAATCCACTTGACATATTTAAATCCTCACACTGCTTTTGACCCTGTTAATCACTCAGCTTTAATGCTGAACAGCGGGTGGCCATCGCCGGTTCTGCTTTTAACTGGGCTTGTTCACATCTTGAAAATAAATGCTGCAAGTGGGGAACCCAGATCACGCGAGGCAGGGGTGACATATAGGATACCTGAGAGCTCCTTAACTGGCTGATAATATTCTCTGGTTACATGTACTCTAACACAGATGACATATTACAGTTGATGATATATATAGCGTGAGAGGAAACATCCAAAGAAGCAGCAGTTAATTACACTTTGTGCTCTGTGAAGGACCTCTGCGGTCTTAAATTGCCAGTATAATATTAGAAGGCAGCCATTGATACAAGTATACTTTTGTCTCAGTGTTCATTTCCAGCAACACTCTGAGGCTTAAAGGATTTAGTTAATTAAGAACTTACCTTGCTGCATTACGTTGACAATGGTGAGCCCAGAGTTGTTGGTGGCCAGGCGGTACCATGCATTGCGGGGGTTGAGCAGCCACTCCTCTACATGGCAGTAGTATCGGCCAGCGTCTGTGGGCCGCGCTCCTTGAATGGTCAGGCTGTACTGGTCAGAGGCCATCCTCTCAAACTGCAGGCGGGAGTTCGTCCCCGCCTCCTCTCTGGGGCTGCAGTTTCCGTTTCCGAAAACGGCGTCATGGCCAATGGAGAAGACGCACTCCCGGTCTCTCTCCTCGTCCCCTGGCTGGTCCTCGTCATCCTCGTCCTCGGAGCGCTCCACGTACCAGGACACAGAGAAGCGGGAGTCTCGGGAGGACTGGGAGGGAATGCTACAGCCCAGTCGGATGGAGCCGGACTCCTCCACTGTGACGTTTGACTCCATTTCCTCCACCTGGAGTCGAACCTCTGTGGAGGTCCAAGATGGCAAGGAAGGGAAAGAGAAACAGATGAGTGCAGAAAAATGGATATGCATTGAAATGTATAGTCACAGTGTTTACTGAGATTTACATTAACCACAGATTTCCAGAATCTATTTGAACTAGAGGTGCGAGGATCAGCTGAATCGTGGATTAGCTGGTCTGTGAAACATTAAGCAGCATCTACTTTGGTAATTGATTAGTTATTTGAGTTATGTTTCAAACTTTTCCAGCGTGGGAGTTTCCTAAATATCAGAATCTCTCTGTGTTTTGGACCAACTGATACACCAGTTATACACAAATGACTGAGAAATAATCAGCATATTATGAAGATGATCAAAATGATTGAAGCCCTAATTTGAACTCACTCAAATTACCACCACAAAACAACACATGATTCTGGGACAGCAAACTTTCAAAATGTGCAAATAAAAGACCAAAATAAATAAATCCCACAGTGCTGCCCACAGCTATCACCAGTCTTTCAGCTTTCCAGCAAGGTTAGATCCTTCCCCAAGGCTAGCATGTCTGTCTGTCTCTCTGTCTGTCTGCATGGGTATGTTACAGCCCTTCAGGGGCGGTACAATGACCTAGTTCCACTGCAGTTAAAAAAAAAAAAAAAAGGCAGAGTAAAGACCTGGCTTGTTTGGGCTCCTCTCACACACAGTTTGGAATGGTTCTCTTGTTAAAGCAAAATGAAAAGCAGAAAGGACAGCAGGAGAGCAGACAAAAAAAGGCGAGTGCTGGCAAACATCTCCCCTCGTGTTTCCTCCCGACTGGCAGATTTCTGGACTATTTCCCAGGTGAATGCATTTTTTATCACCTTAATGAATATCTATGATGTTTAAACAGCATATTCTATTCATCTTATATAGATGCTTATGTATCATTAAAAGTATAAGCCTATATGGTTATGAATAACCATATAACTATAATAATAACTTTACCATCCCTGTTTAAGTGTTTTGATAATAGCTCAGGCCCCTGTGGAGCTTCTACAAACAACCATATGTTTAAGTTGTGAATTAAGAGTGAAACTAAACTAAGGGATGAAAGGAATCAATTCCTCTCATGTAAAAGAAAAATACATAATACAGGCAGCACATTTTGGCATCCTCTGCATTTGTATGTGTGCTGTAGCTCAATGAGAATTGTTTGAGCAGTGTCAGCTTCACTGTCCACATTAAATACAAGCGTTTTCCACGCCCTACTGGCTTATGACCAGACATTTTGATCCTCCTGTTGTTGCTGGACAGACACCATATCAGGCATTTCACTCTGCATTATAAACGAGACACCTGGCAAAAGAAACCTGCTGTTAGGGACGTTTGGAAAAAAGTCACCTTCAGCTGGTGAGTGGGGCAGATTCATACAGAAAAGGGTGTATCAAGGATGAATGGGTTGTTATTATTTATTTCCGTTGGGGAGTAATTTATGGCAATTATGTGGTCATGAGGTTGGATGTCAGGATTTGGCTAGCAGTAGGTACATCTTGGCTTTGAGTGCTGTGGAAGTTTTTGAGTACCGGACGAGAGGAATAGGTCTTCTCAGGGCAGCACCATATATGACAGCTGGCATGACTTCTACCCATTTTTTGCCACCTGAGTTCCGCCCAGGGCAGGTGTAAGGTCATCAGAGTGCAGCGGCCTTGAGGCCTTGAGCAGTGCACGTGGGAGTGGGAAGCAAGGTGAGGGGAAAGCAATTTAGAGGTGGGATTGGTGGGTTAACATTGTTCCTCTGATCTAATGGAGGACAGCATGTGTGGCTGAAGCGGCAGCTGCTGCTTCCCTGCGGTGGGAATAAAGAAGCTGTTAAAAACAACAGCAGTTCTGACAGTTCCGCTCGCTCACCTGGCTGCCTGACCAGAACCTGCGTGAACCCCGAGGACTCCCGGGAGAGCCGATACCAGGCTCCATCTGGGTCGCTCAGCCACTCTTCCACCAGGCAGTAGTACGTCCCGGAGTCGCTGTTCTCTGCCCTGTTCAGCGTCAGAACGTAGAGGCGGGGGGACAGCCTCTCCGCCTGCACTCGCCGCCGCAGCCTCTCCTCGTCCGCGTAGGCGCCATACTCAAAGGCCCCTGAGCGTTCGATTCTCAGCAGGAGCTCATCGGCCTCTGACCCTGTCGCTCGCCTCACGTACCAGAGCACAGCATGCTGGGAGTCCTGGCTGGTCTGGGAGGTGATGGAGCAATTGATCCTGACGCGACTGTCCTCCAGGTACACCTGAGACTGGTTGGTCTTTTGTACTTGCAGCTTGCTCTCTGCAAAGAATTAGGAGAGGGGGAAGGAGAAAAAGCCAAGACAAGGCATTGGTTTGGGTACAGGAAAAAGGTGAGCACGGTGACAGGTACACAATGCAATTTCTGTTTTGTGACAGACGACCTGTAGCTGGGTTTATTTCTGGTGGCAGCAGGGCAGGAACAGATAGTGGTGCGTGGGTGTGTAAAGAAAGTGACAAAGAGAAAGAAAGAAACATGAGGGAAAGGGAAAGGAGGAGGAAATGTCAGAAAAATCAGAGCTGTGGGGATGGGAGGCCTGTTGGTATCAATGAGGAAATGTGAGAGTAGATGCTGAACAGAAGACAAGACAAGGGTAAAGGAAAGGGAGGTGGATTGTAAGGCAAGGCTATGGATATAATTAGGTAAGATACAAGACAAAAAGCAGGGAAGGCGGTCTGTCAATCTGCCAAAAAAAAAAGAGAAGGAAAAGGAAAGAAGAAGGAATGCATTTAAAAAGTCAAGCAAGGACGGGGAGAGCGCAGTGTAGGAGAGGGAGGAGATGATAGAGAGGTGTGACTGAGATGTCAGGAAGGAGTTGAGGCTGCCCTGAGTGCTGTGACAGGATTGGTTACAGCGACATCGGTTGTGGGATAGGATTAGCTGCAGGTACATCAGGTGTGACCGGGACCGGTGCCCCGCTGTCAAATGCTTGTGGGGAGGATTAGTTCATTTTCCATGCCTTAACACCTGCTGTATTTTAAAATTCAACATTATACGAGATGAATTAGACAGATCTTGAAAGGACTGAGATTATTATTGCGAGGAGCCGTCTCAAACAATTGTACTCACAGGAATATTTACCCGCACTCAAACAAATACCACACAGCTTGAATAAATGTCAACAGATATATTTATATCCAAACGTACATTTTCAACCCTTTTTTTTTTTAAACAGAACAGACCCAGCACAGATCTCTAGCCAGCAACTTAAACAATGTTTTACCTAAACAATAACGATTTGATTGGAATCGCTCTCTGCTGTTGACACACTAACAGCGAGCCAAGAGTTTGTTTGTTGGCTGAGCCCAATTTGGGGAAACAAATTCCCTTAATTGATCTCAGCAGCAGACATGCAACTGCACACTGTCATTTTGCCACCCATTCCTCCTAAAATGAGATTAGAAAATCTATTTTTGGATCAGAGGACCGAGAGTTGTGAAAAGAAAACACAGCAGGTGATTTGTGAACATAAATGATAACCAATAAACACAAAGGATACTTTTTCTATGTTGATCTGCCTGCCAATCACAGTTTTCTAACACCATTCATTGTATGTAAATGTATAAAAAACTTACATTCCTTTAAATAAATTCTTTGATCAGGAATATACATTTCTAGTAGTAGTTTGTTTTGTTTTCTGATTTACTGTCACAAATCTGACCCAACGCTACTAAACTGTATTTTCCTCTCCAACAACCCACTACTTTGCCAGTTTTCATGTACCCCAGCTCACACTAAGCTTTTGCTATGACTGACTGACTGATTGACTGCCTAGGGTCACAGCCATCTGCCCAGAAAACCTCACCCTTATCCACAGATTGTTGTGCGCGCTCAAACGATCACTGTTTGCAAATCTGCACTATACATACGGCGTGTACACATTTGATTACGTTCAAACAAACGCATGGCTGCAAGGCTCCACTGGACCACCCTGTTGTGCAACGGCATTTCAAGCAAGCATCTCAAATTAGTCATCATCAATGCCTCGGTACCCACTAGAGACTTGGTCGGAAGCCTGACAATCTCCCCATCCGGAATTACTGCCGAGCCCTGCGGAATCCTGGCAATAATTTTTTTTTCGCAGGAGAATTACCTCCGAACCTCCTGAAGTGGAACCATGCAGGATTGGATTGGCACAGGACAAAGCAATTCTCTGCCGTTCCCATTTGAAGTTTGAATCCGCAGCCAGGAGAAAAACTGGAGGCTGAAAGCCTGTTGCCGTACATCAGTGTTTACAAAAATGCCTTTTCAAAGCTAAAATAGGCTAATTATTCAAGCCCTATTAGGTAGCATCATGAGCTATTACAAGTTATTATAACTAAGCACTCAATCAAACAGAGGCAGAGGGACAAATAAAATGGAAGAGCAATGAGCAGAAAAAAAGCGGACATGAAATAAAGGGGAGAGAAATGCTGTCCTTTAATGTAGCAACACAGCCTTAAAGTCTCCTCTCCCTCCTGAACACTCTTGCTGCAAAATATCTCAGCAGAGGAGCGACTTCACAGACGAGCCTGTCACATCCTCTGACACGTGTCCATTCCCACTGAGAGGGAGGTTTCTTCCTCTAACCACAGCGCAGCCATCCTACCACAATCACATCAATACCTCTGCTGATGCAAACAGCAGAAAATGGACTGAAAATTCCACATGATGTACGTACAGTGGGATTTCGTGCATGTGGCGGAACCACGATATGGTGGGAAGAGACCCAGTGCAGGGAGCTGCTTCAATCATACATCGTTAACAAGGGCGCTTATCATGTATGTGCATTCGTTCAACAGCAAGAGTATCGTTGTATTCCTGTGTGTTAGCAAGGCTGTCAATGCCTATTTTAAACGTGATCACATGTTTTCTGTTACCGTGTTTCTTTAATGAGCCTCGGGGGTGCATCTGCAAAGTAAGACAAACCCGTAATTGGAATCGCTTGTTTGCACTGCTCTGCATTGGTTGATGTGCCAGTCAAACGTGGCCTTAGCGAAAATGACGGCGTATGCCCACTTTCATATACACCTGCGTTCAACTCCTCTTTTCTCCCATGCTTTGATCACTTTATTTTCACCACAGATAAAGGGACCAAAACCGAGTCCCTGGATAATCAGTGGAGCCACACAAACTCATAATTTTGAAATTAACCTTGAGCATAAATGTTGACAGCCTCCGATACTCATCACCTTTGGTTTCCAGAGCAACCCTGTCTCCGTGAACAACATGGCATGGCTAAGATACCTTTAAGGACCTAACTGATCTAATCGTCCAGTAAGAAACAGCAGACTCAATTAAATATTCCAGAGACTTTTGTGTACATCACCAGGCATGATTAAATAAAATGTAATTAAAAGTCTGATTCTTGCCCTGCAAAATGTGTGAAATATATTTTGTTATGCGGGAAATGGAGATCTAATGATATGAGCTGTATTCAGACAGAGTGCCTCTTACCCCAACAACTATCTCTGCTCCGCTGGAAGTACTTGTGTGTTGGCTACTCGCTGGGCATGTAGCGTCATTACAATACACACAAATCCAAATGTACATTCACTAATTGGCTCATTGAACCCTTGTCTCACCCCCTTCGCATGTGTGCCCAATTTGTCGTGTTTAATAGCTACAGCAACCAGAGAGTTGAGACAATAAAAAGCCCCTGTTCCTTTTATTTATCAGAGGAGGTAAGTACACAAAGGCTACAAAGAGCAACCCAAGTTTTGATAAAGAAGAAAGATAGCAAAGTGCACCCCCAAACCCCAAAAGCTGCACTACGCGACTGTTGTTTATGAAGCAGAGCAGATGAAAACAAGTTTGAGTCTGGGGGGAGGAGAAGAGCACAGCTAAGGATGCCACTGTGGCATGTCAGCGCACACTAACCACAGCTCTCTCTCACTCACACACACACGCACACACACAAGCTTGTAACAGAAATCTTAGGACAACTTCAAAGGAGCTGGGAAACCGCTTGGCCGATTGTTCAGAGGAGGAGAATACAGCCAGAGATTGTAAATCAAAGAGTGTTATACTTTATTCTTTGGCTAGATAGGAAACTCGATTAATTCACCGTCCCTGTTTAGTGCCGCTGCTCCAGGTGAAGGCGGACTCTTTGTTTTCACCAATCGTCGCCTCCTCCCTCCCTCCCTCGTGCGTTACCATGATCTATGGCTCTCTTGATCACACTCGGTCGAATCACCTGACACCGGCATGAATATTCAGCGGTCTCACCTGTGGGGTGATGAATATTAATGAGGCCTAAATGAAGTGCGAACAGCAGAGGTGCTGATGGGGTCCCTGCCTAACATTTGGGCTCTTTTTAAATATAGTCTAATATGTACTTAATGACCACTGAGCTGACAACCTATCCACTGGGCCATAGATGTAACGCTTCCACTCAGTTGAAGGAGGCCAGATTGGGCAAGAGACGGGGAGAAAGAGAAATAAAGAGATGAGAAGGATGAGTAAAAGTAGGGTGGTAGACACAGAGAGAGGGACGAGATTTCTTTTTTGTTTTTTTTTTTTAAAGTGGAACAGGATGAGAGAAAAGTAGGAGAGTTAAGGGATATATCACCAAAAACTGAACAGATATTCGCGAGCACCGGCCGACAGAGAGCAGAGGAGTGAGTGCGAGTGTGCAGAGGGAGGAGATAGCCTGGAAGAGATGAGAGAGATGTAAAAGACAGAAAGTGAGAACATGCTCCTGGGGGGATTTTGGAAAGCAGCAGGCAGTCTCTCCAGCTCCACTCCAGAGGACTTATAGTCTTAATGGCTGCCTGCTCCGCCTTTAGCGTTAGCATTAGCACAGCCCTGGACTAATCCACGGCCGGGACCCCGAGCATGTAAGGACTGAAGGCTTTAGACGGCGCCCTGATCCCCTTGCAGAACAGCTCACTTTGGCTTGTTTTCTCCTTGCCGGCCTCTGCAACCCCACACACAAACATGCGCACGAAATCCTTCACATCCAGGCCCTGCTGGACCTCAGTCACATGGGGGGGACATAGATCAGAGCAGGCTGCTAGTCAGAGGGAATGAGGGATGGGGTTCCCCTGACTGAAAAGTGGCTCCTCTGCTGAACTGGGAGCCTAATTTCCATGCTAATGACTGCGATGTATCTATGATCCCATTGTGTCAAAGGGATATTACCACTCCTCATTCCTCCCCTTTCCAACTCCCCCTACAATATCATTAAGACTGGGCTAATTATGGGGATGTGCGCACGCGACGGCAGCCTTGAACACAGCCACACACGCATGAAACCTCCACACACAGAATTCCTATCCTCCACAAGCTCGGACTGCACTTTCCCTCTTCCTGCCAGCCTGCCTGCCTGTCTGAGAGAGTGATTGCTGGTCGCAGGCTGGTCCAACGGGAAAACGGATGCGCAAGGGGTGGGTGTGCGTGTGTGTGTTGGGGTGGGGGGGTGGGAGGGGGCAGGGCAGGGGGACTCAGGGGAAGATTAATGGCCTAAAAAGACGCTGGCACAGAGGGGAGAGCATAAAGACGTATCAGATTGAGCCGTGTGCCTGTGTGCATGGCCGTGTTTGGAAAGGGGCCTGCCAATAAGCATAAAACACATTATGCTCATTAAACCACAGAGAACAGTGGTCATTCAGTTCGTGCAGGCTAGAGGCTGGCGGACGCGCGTGTGTGTATGTGTATTCAAGAGGCGGCACTGCTGAGCCTCTCCCGCTCTGCTCCCGCTATTAGCCACTGATTTACATGGGGAGCAGCAGCACTGTAGCTAGCTCTGAGTTACGACTTCAATTACAGCAGCAGCAGGACACACAAGCACACGCGTGCACGTGTGCACGCACGCTCACGCACACACAGGTGCTTAAGAGAGATGGAGAGACACAACACAGAGAATCTCAGTGTGTCTACAGATTGGGCTGAACAAGGAAATGAGGCCTAGATTGGATTGGATCTGACAGAAAAATGTGCCTGTGTGCTTGCATGAGAGGGAGTGTGGGGGTTTGCTCTGGTGTGGAGGAAGACACAGGGAAGGAGCCTGACCTTGACTGTCTGAAACAGACGTGATTAATCAAAAATCTTTTATGAAATTATTTTCTGTTTCAGTGCACCCCTCAAAGGCACTGCATTTATCATCTATTACGACCCTGTGTGTGTGTGTGTGTGTGTGTGTGTGTGGCAGACAAAAAGACAGCGGGTGCACTCTGTGAACATTTGTACATGCAATGTATGAACTGTGGGAGAGGCAGGCTGTGTGTAGCTGACATACAGGCAGCCCGTACACAGAGTGCTGCCTCAGGTGAGCTTGTGGGCAAACTCAGACTACATTCACTACAGCCGAAAACGGGGCACAGAGAAGATTTACAACCCCGACACCAACAATAACACTGTGATAAACCCGCTATTGTGTGCAAACAAGCACAGCTGCCACATCCTTATTATTTATGAAATACTGACAATGCTGAAGAAGCTATTTGAAGAAAAATGTAAACATAATGGAGAGAATTATGAGGAGGAGGAGGAGGAGGAGAGAGGGGGAAGTGGGGAATTATAAAATATTGAAAAATCACAAGAGTGAGAAAGAAGCTGGGGGCGTGCATGGAGGGAAACATGCAGCTAAGTGAGAGTGAAGGGGAAAGAAGACATTAAAAGAGACTTATGGGGAGAGCAAGAACAAAATGTGGAAAGACAGAGATGGAGTTGGGAGTGAGAAAGGAGGACACGAGGGTGATAGGCCGGGCCTTAATGAAGATAGACAGCTCCTATCCATGCCCTGATAAGCAGGAATCTCCGATCTCCGCAGTTATGCCACTGCTATCAATAACGGCTGGGTGGCAAGTACTCCAGTGGCATGAAAGGAGTGCACATGCGGCATCTGCTAGTGCCAGCCCATATTAAATGGGAAGATACCCTCAAGAACTATCAGAGAGAGACAGAGCGAGCATACGAGGCGGGACAAGATAAAGTAGGAGAAAGTAGGAGGCATATATCCTCTAACTCAAAGTGCAACCACAAGAGAGCAAAACAAGAGAGGAGGATAAGAATAAGCAAAAAAAAGCATCCATCCCTGCGTCGTGATGTTTGATCATGTGAGTGAAAGGTAGCCAGGCAAGCGTAGGTGTGTGAGGAGAGATGAGGAAAAACTCTAAGTGGGACAACCCCCCTCCTCCAAAAAAATCCCTCCCCTCCATCATCACCATCATCGTTCTAGCTCAGCCAATAACCAGACGGTCTTATTATCCCACTTCTCATGCCAGACACACGCGCACAAATGTGCACATGCACACACTCGAATGATGAGAAAAATGTATTGAACTCCCAAAACCATCATTAATCTAAACTACGGTTCCATTAGGGAAGATTCTGCATAATTAGTTTTGCGTGTTTTCTGTGTGTGTGTTGGAGAAATGAAGAGTGCTCTTTCTGTGCATGTGAGTGTGTGTGTGTGTGAAATGAAAAGTGTGTTTGGTGTGTGTGTGTAGCTTGAGTTATGAGTAGTTGATATTAGATTGTGTCGTAGAGACCGAGGCTTCCCTGGTGATCTGCTATGCTGAACATGTGTTTGCTATTATTGCATTTCTGAAAGAGACAAAGAGAAAACTCAATCAGGTGAAATCTAATATTACTGCCACTGTATGTGGAACTGTATACCGTGTGTTTATGTTCTTTGTGCGCATGTGTGTTTGTGGAGATCCTCTACCGTGAGGGCTAATATTGAATCGTGTTCCACCATAAGATAATTACACTTTTGCCCTGGGAGGCAACCCTCCCTCACCCACTGTGTGTATCCATGTATTGCATGCTCATATGCTCACGATGGTGTTTGTGCTCTTGTGTGCGCAGTGGTTCTTTGTGGGAAGCCCTTGGTGGATAATTCAAGCCAAACTGCTGCACAAGGTTGCCCCGCGCAATGGACATAAAAACATTGTGTGTGTGTGTGTGTGTGTGTGTGGTGCTGAACTCCTCTGATATGACCCATGGGACACGGACACAGGCAGTGTGCTGCTAATGCAATCTGGAACAGGAAGTAGGTCTGGGCTGGGCTACAGGCACCTCGCTAGTTTGAAGAAACGTCATGCTGACCGGCTGCTTCTGTGTGGGTTTGGTCCAGCTTTTATCAACATCCAACTTTTGGCTTCCGCTGATCTAAGATGCATGGCCGTTGGATCAAGGGTGCTATCTCTGATGCTAGTCTCGACTCTCTGCTTTTGAAGTTCTACAATAATTTAATGAGGAGCGTCAGTCTGCATTTGGAAACCTCCTTATGTTAGACGCACACTGAATACACAATGGTGGTGTAATGGACCATCGGAAAGTGGAGAGAAACAGTTCAGCTGTTGTGTCGCTGGGTACCAGGGGTGAGCTAGGCCTCTGTATATATGCATAGTAAGCATATGGAAGCTCTCAGAGGCACATCACAAGGCACACAGTTGCAGGGGCATCCATGCAAGAATTTGAACATGCACACAAGTATGTATGTGCGCACACATTTCTGGTGAGGCAGCTCATACATATTGAGCAGGTACCTCTGGAAGCATGATTTAAAGCCTCTCAATTATGAATCTGGTCAGATGCTGTGTTTGCTCACACCTCATTACACACACTCCCCTTTATCCCACTTCTTTGAGATGGGAAGTGAAAATGCCAGCCGCTCATTTAGCCAGGAGTGGTTAACATTTAGGAAAAACAGAGAGGAAAAACCAGATGGGGAAGGGAGGCGTGAGGCAGAGAGAGACGTCCTACATTCTGACAAATGAATCATCAGTCTAAATGAAGGTCTGACTGCACAACCGAAAAAGAACGCACAGGAGGTGGAGGAGACAAACACAGCATGACCAGGACTGAGCTGGGCCTCAGCAACCAATGAGATGAGGGAGTTACTCACTCACCGTCGCCTGTGAGATAGTGCCCTTACACACAGAGCGATCGCACCGTTATGGTTACTGATTGGCTTTCAGTCGGCAACTGATCACATCGTCACGGTTACTGATGGCATTACCAAGGTAACTGATCACTTTGTCATGGAGCCGCTGCTAGAAAAAATAGAGTGGGAGGAGGACCTGGTATTTATTCCCCTGCAAAATGTCTGTGTGTGTTGGGTGGGTGGATGTGTGTGTGTGTCCTTCCTTAAGATTTTTCTGGTTAAGGATAAACAATGTAAACTGCATACGGGGCCGAAGGTAAATGAGCATTCAAGATGATGAGTTGATCTCTAAATAACTCCTGAAGGGCCCGGGGACGCTGTGCGTTCTGCGTGAATGGTTAAGGTCAGAGCACAGTCAGTCAGGCAAGCGAAGCACTGTCTCTGAACTGTGATGCCCCTGTACGTGCGTGTGAGCAAGTCTGTTTACATCAGTTTGCATTCGTGTGCGTGTCTGAATCAATAGCAGCGGGGAATGAGAGACTATCTATACTGTACATAGGACTACATTCTGCTGGCTCACTTTGAAAGCGTTATTGATCACCCCAGTCTGCCTCTGAACTCAAAACAGCATCTTACTTATCCGCACCTGAACATGAAAGAGGCCTGCAGGCAAAAACACAAGCTCTCACATATCTATTCATGCATTGCTCATGATCACTAATATAACTTGACAGACAAACATTTGGCGTTTGAGAAGTCGAAAAAACCTACTCGTCATCCCACCCACACAACTTGCTCGTGTTCCTCCCGCCAAATCCACCAAATCTGGACCTCGTTGGTACTTCAGGTGCGACGATGCTTTGCTGGGCCGCTTTGAAAGCCAGACTTTCAACGGAGGGTTTTTTTTTTTTATCAGCAGGATCTGTATTTGCCTCAGGCACATTCACCTGAATAAATGAAGTATCATACTGCTGAGGCACACCAGGCTGGGCTAAATTGGGCCAGCATGCTTTTGTGTGTCTGTGTGTGTTTGTTGTTTGTGTTCAGTCACTAATTGGGCAGTGTCTGACTGGGTTTTTCTGTGTGTGTGTGTGTGGGGGGCACAGAGGGCCAATGAGGGCGGTGTAGACAGTTTAATGCCTCCGCTGAGGAAAAAGGTTCAAGGACAGATCGCTCACTCCCTTCATCACCCTCTCTCACTCTGTCTCCATCCTTTGCTTCCCCTCTCTTCTACCTCTTTCACTCAGTTTTCTCTTCCTGTGGGATATTTAGCAATCCATTCACTGCGCTCCATTAGGAGACTCCACCCTGCCATGCGCACACAGACACACACACACACACACATGTCCACACGCACTCCAATTAGTGGCTAAACCAGAGACTAAGAGCAATTAGAGCAGGCAGAAATCCTCTAAGCTCTGCTGAATTCCTTCTACGTGTATGTGTGTGAGAGTGTGTGGGACTGTGTGTCTGAATCTGTGTTTATCCCCGTTTGTGTGCTGGTCTGTGTCCGTTCCAATTAGGTGTGTGTCTGCCTGGCAAGCAGCCATAAAGCTTTACCTGGCTGTAGGACACTGATGCCAAGCAGGTTGGAGGTGCGGTTGGCCACTCTGCTCCAGCTGTTATCGTAGTTCTTCCTCCACAGGACGGCGGTGCACTGGTACTTGCCCGCCTCGCGACGGCCTGCCCGGGTCACAGACAAACGAAAGTTGGTGTTTGAGTGGGACCGGTCCACGGTGGTGCGGGTACCCAGCCCCAGCAGCTGCTCCCCCCACTGCAGCGTGCCCTCACGGGTGAAAGTCACAAGGTCTTTGAACTCTTCCTGATCCTCGTCTTCCGCACCAGCTGGCATGAAGCGCCACGTGACAGAGGTGGGGACACGAGGGTTGTGACGAGGCTTGACCAGGCACAGGAGGTCAAAGGAGTCTCCGAATGTAACCGATGGCGTCCGCGAAGAAGCTGACACCATGAAGGAGGACTCTAGATTGTGGAAAAATAGGAGAGAGGATGTTAGGATGACACACTGTCAAATGACCTTCTCATTTGACCAATGATGAAGCCCTCAGAGTACTGCTGATTGCATGTAAATGCTCAACATGGCCTGGGTCTGTGTATTCTCTAAAAGCTTAAAGCTCAACAAATGGTATGGGGGTTCATAATCGTTTCCTGGAAGGAACTTTACTTTTAAGCATGGCTAACAAGGGGAACAAAGCCCCCTGCTGGAACAAAATACAGAGTGTTTACTTAAAGTGCACTGACGTCTTGGTAAAGCAGTTCTCAGTGCTCACAAGCGTTCTCCTTCATCATTTTGGCCTAAGTGCCTTAAGACAGTTATTTAAGCTTATGCAAGTGTATGCAAGATGGGTGACAAATTAATGGAAAAAACGGAATAAATGACAAGCATATGACAAAAGGAGATGTGCCACAGTGGCACAAGGGGTCACTGAATGGTCTGATGGATATGCAAATCAAATGCTATGGCCTTCATAGTCACCAGATCTCAGACCATCAGCCCAGCATCAAAACACCACTCTATTTTGGGTTTTCCTTTAATCCGTCACTCGTCTGTATGACTGTACTAACCAGTGCTTGTGTCTAAGTAGGAGTTTGTGTGCTCGACTATGAGAGCGTGCTTCAAAATTAATGGGTGATGCAACAAATAAAACCCAGGGGAGAGATTTCCTCTAAGCGCCGATGTTCGATCTACGCCCAACTCCTTGCCAAGTCTAAACTATCCTCATTAAGCTAAAAACGTTCACCCAACTCCATATATTATTGCCAAGATACGTCTACACTGGAAAGGGAGGCAGTCGGGAGGGAGAGCGAGCAGGCGATAGACTAGATAAAGAAAAATCCCTTTCCTCCCTGGCCTTTTAATAACCTGGCTCTGCTGTGCCTATTTCAATGAATCTGAATGATTGAACTCGAATATGAGACAGGCGTTCACACACAGGAGGGATGGAAAGAGGGATGTGGAATGGAGGGATGTTGATGAAGTCAAGATGTGATAATTCATTTCCTTGAGACTTTGCAGATTTCTCTATTATGGTCTTGTCAACAGCCATGTCGCTCTCCCTCCGTCCCTCGCCCTCTCTCTTCCTCCGACAGCCATCATCCCCGGTGTCCTTCAGGGTGCGTAATCAATGGCTTTCTGTCCAGACTTGGCTACTGCTGGGACAGCCGCCTGGGGCCATAATTCTCTAATAGACAATAACTCTGCCCTATCACTCTATCTCTCATCTCCCTGCGCCTCTCTTCCATCCTTCCATTTCTCTCACTGTCTGCCTGCCTCTGTGGCAGAAAAGGGGATTTCACGGCGATCAGTTCTCCCATACAACTCTTGTCTTTTTGTCTGTGTGAATAAACACGAATGCGTTCATTTCGATCACCGCGCAAAAGTGCGTGTGGTTCAGTGTGGAACTGTGTCGGTGTGTATCCAGCATAGATTGGCTTCAGGGTGCGTGTATATGGGCTTCTTGTACATACTTTCCACTCTCGACACCCTGAGGGCCCCTTAAGCCAATCAGCTGGAAAAAGAAGACTCTCAACCGGGCACCTTTGTCTTCACTGTGGCAATGAAAACACTGGGCTCCCAGAGGACGGGCCTCTCCCATCCCCTCCCAGTCTTGTCAGCAAGCGCAGGAGCCCATAAAGAAGGAAGCTATATAAACTAAATTAAGACACAGTAACCATTTATAATATCTCGAGCTTCAGGCTGTGGACCGGTTCACTCAGAGGACAGGTCAGAGTGAAGTCCAATCTGAGATGCTCTGAGGGAAACTGGAGCACTTGAGTTTTCTTATTTTTTTATTTATTTGGTGCAAGGACTAGAGCAGTAAGGCAAGAGTATAAAACTTGACAAGAACAAAACTGGGGTCCAACAAAACTACAGTTGGAACACAAGTAAAAAAAAAAAGAAAAAAAAAAGAAAAGTGGAGCAAAATCAATCTGAAACGAGAAGTAAAATACACACATTGACCGTCACACAACAGCGCACATTTAGAAAATCCTTTGATCAACGAGCATAGAGGAGAGGCAGAGGAGATGTCGAGGAGCGTAGCTGAAGAGAGACGAGCAGCCTCGGACTTCTATTCCCTGATTTGCATAATGCGTCCCTTGTTTCTCAAACTAATGTTTCTGTTGTTGCCCGAACTTAACAAATGGCCACTTAAAAACTGACATCTCTTCTCTGCAGCACCGCTGTGTGCTGCTGCAGGGAGCTAATCCGTTGGCTGTGTGTATGTGTGTAAATGTGTGTGTGTAAATGTGTGTGTGCGTGTGTTTGTATGTGTCTGTGTGTACTGAGCCCACTGCTCGTGGCCTGCCAGCTCCTCACTGCTCCGCTCCAGTGGCTTCCTCAGCCTGTACCGAGGATGTTCAGCTTAACGCAGCACTGACAGAGACCCACAGACTGTGAAACACATTGCCGCTGCATTTCCATTCTAATAATTCTGGCTAATCCATATGGGTGTGTGTGAGTGACTGTGCGCCTCTCTGATGGGTGTCACGGTAGCACCCGTCTTGACGTGTGGCAGGTGGTGTGAGGGTGTGCGCGTGTGTCATAATAGCTCTTTGCCCTGAGCGGTGCATGAATAAACCATGGTGTATTCTACCATGTGGACTGCATGTTCCACCCGCGCTATTCACCAGTCTTTAGCAAATCACATCCCATGCATGTGTGGGGACATGTTCTTGCAGTAGCAGGTCTACAGTGCATATTAACAGATTGATGGGGGGGAGCTGCTTTGGATCTGTGCTTTGTGCATGTTTTTAAATGGTATAGTTACATGGTATGTATCCATGTGACAAATGAAGTACCTTTTCTATGGTTAAAGCTGAACCCCTCCTTATTCTAAACTACTTTGGACAATTAACTTACCAACAGTCTTGACTGTGACGTTCTTGTTGGCTAACTTCTCTCCTATCTTCTCCCAGTTTAGCTCTGGTTCGGTGCCAGTCTGAGACCACTCAGTGACGGTGCAGCGGTACTGGCCCTCGTCCCCAGGTAAGGCATTATAGAGGGACAGAGAGAACGTGTCAGCCTGCACTTTCTCCACACGTATCTCCCCGTAGCTGGAGCGCTCTTTGTAGGTGGAACTGTGGCGTACGGTGCCATCCCGATCTACGGAGGCCACTTCTTGGGCAGGTCCGGTTCCCTGCTTGTCTGCCCACTGCCAGATGACAGACAGGGGGCCCGTGGTGGCGTGGACTGAGCAGGTTAACTGGATCACATCGCCCTCTAGGACCTCCGAGGAGTTACTGGACAGAGACACTGTGATGTTGCTCTCTGGAGGGGAAGCAAAAAGAGAGACAGGGACAGACGTGAGCATGATAGGTCACACAAAAGGGACTTAGAAAAAGTTTCTCAAAATCTCAACTCTTTCTCACGCTACACCCCGGACACAACCAGAATCACACTTTCCGTGTTAAAACATTCAGAGAGTACAGGGGGCCAGGGGCAATATAACAAATCGCTGAGCCTGTTCCCAGGAGCATAACACGGGCCTGTGTGAGTGCTGTGCACGTGTGTTTGCTTGCTAGTGTGTGTGTAAGTGAGCGTATGAGAGGATGACTGCAAGGTTTTGTAACTGGCCTCGGGCACATCAGAGTGACAGCCAGTGAAGAGGCACCGATGAGTTTGTGTGCACAGGTCGAGATTCTCTTTGTGAACCTTGTGTGGCTTGTTGACCAAGTCCACACGGGCACAGGAGAGAAGGCTCGGATCACAGGGCTCCGCGGCACTTCAGAAGAGGATGAGGATAAAAGTCTTTACTGGCTCTTCAGCTCTGTTTTTCTGCTTTATCTAGAGTCTCATCACTTCAGTGCCCATCAAACCTCACGGAGCTCTGGTTGACCCAAAAGTTCTTTCAGCTCTGCGTGGCTGGGGCTGTTGTCTCCTGGGGGCGTGGCTTAAGGTTTCTCACTTTTTTTTTGTCTCTCCCCGCAGGCCAAGATCTGCTTCTTCCTCTCTCAGCTAGCTGACCCTGTTAATAAGCAAGAACTCTCTGTGAATTTGATATGAACTTGCTTGGTACTTGTATCAGACTCAAATGAACAAAGGGGAAATGCTTTTTTTTTTCTTTTTGAACAACTTGATTGTTTTTTTTAAGCTAAGATTGTATTCTCTCACTTTTTCACACTGAGACGTAAAGAGAGGATTGTTACAGTTATAACAAGTAGATATGTTCATTCCCCTTCCCACAAGTGAGTGTAGTTCTTGGATCCTATCCATTCTCTCTTATATATTTTTTTTTACATTTTCCCCACCAGCTCATATTGTGTTTGTTTTTTGAGCTACCGAATGCATTTTCTTTCCACCACAGTGTATCCCCTTCTCTCCTTTCCCTACCCTTGCGCTTGTCCTTTACTCCTATATGAGAGAGATTCGGTGTGGCACATTAGCGCTCTCTCCCCTTCTCATTGCAAAGGTAAACTCATCCATCAGCTCTGATTTGTCAGAAGTGTTTACCTCTGTTTTTCCTCCGCTGTCACCTCTGCCTGCCTGTGACTCATCAACTTTAACCCCTGTCGCACCCCATTACCAACTCTCTCCCAATTCTCCCAATTAGAGTGATGAAGCAGATCTTGAAATCGTGTACGTTTGCAGGTAAGAGAGAGCAGGCATGAGAGTACAGTTTCTGCATGAAATACATGGCCGCCTGACCACGACTGCTGTGTTTCATGGAAGTTCTCCCCCAATAACCATGGCCATTATCCTGTGTAAACCTCATAAACATCCTTTATGGGGCATTAAGGTCTTTTGTTGGAAAAACAAAACCTCCCATACAGAGAGGTTCCCTGGAGACTGCTGCAGGCTCAGGGCCATTGTTTTGGGCTGATTTAGCAGGGGGTGCAGAGCGGTCAGGATAAGGTAGCGTTGGCTGCTTGGGAGGAGATACTATTTTGTGGTTATTATGTTTTATTATGCCAGTAGCAGCTGGCTCAACACATTGTTCCAGTCCTGAGAGACGTGGCGGTACAGAGAGAGAGAGAGGAGGATATGAAGCAATTGACCCAAACTGGCTTTCCCTGCTGCCATTGAGGTGAAGAAAAGTCTCAGCGACAGATGAGAGGATTGAGAGCGGGGTTTGGAAGGTTTGACTGTAAATTTGCATTGATCAGCTGCAAAGCCTGACACCAACACACCGGTCGGCCCCGTTTAACCCAGCTGCACAGGTCCGCCCCAGCAGAACACATTAATTTAGCCTGGGGAACCACTTAGAGGGCCCTTGAGAGCAAGGCGCCTTTCTCTGCTTCTTTTCTTTCTTCACGCTTTAATTTCATGGCTGTTAGCTCAGCCTCCTTGAGTCCGGACTCTTCTGCTCTCCATTATCCTACTATAGTGTTACCCTCCTCCCCTCGCAGCTAAGCCAAGGAAATGGGAAGGACCATAATGCTGCATTACCAATCCTTAGCAATCCACTCAAACAGAAAATACATCAGGAATGAGAGTAGCATTATCCTTTCCCCTCTTACTCAAAGTTAACAATGGAGGCTGGGCAGCTATCTGTTATAGGCCACCTTGGAGGGAGAGAGGGGGAGTCAGGGCTAGAAAAACAGAGTGAGAGGCTAGAGAGGAGCACAGCACGCACATCCCATGCTGCCTACATGAAGATAAAACTGTTATTATGAAAAGCACATCACTCTTAGTGTAAATGACAGCTAAGGACAGGACAACTAAGCCAGTGAGCTCCTGAACAGATGATTACTCACTGAGCTGCTGGACTGTGATCTGGACGTTGCGGGACCTCTTGCTGCGGTCGATGAAGTCTCCCGTGGGCGTCTTCTCCCGCTCGGTCACGCGGCAGATGTATTTCCCAGCATCGTCAGGGCGCAGGTGCTGCAGCTTGAGCAGGTGCACGTTGGGGCTCTCTTTGCGCACCGTCATGTGCCCAGCCGCCTCGCGGTCGACATAATCGGGGCCCAGGACAGGCACGGCACTGGGGCCCACCACGGCCACCGGTGAGCTGCTGAAGACCCACGACACCGAGAAGAAACGCTCTGGAACATTCTGGGCCTCAATGGTGCAGCGGAGCTCCAGCGGCTCACCGGCCGTGAAGGACCGTCGCTCCGTGCTCACCTGGATGCTGAAGTCCCGATCTGAGTGGAAAAGATGGAGGAGAGAGGGGGGCGGGGGGGCAGAGGGAGCCATCAAGGTTAAAGGAATGTTTCACAGGGTAATCACAAAGCAAAGTTATGTATTGTATTGAAAACACTCAGTGATATAACTCTGTGATACATGAAACAAAAAAGAATATCTCCTCTGAATGTTGCACATCATTGCGGCTTAGTAAGACAAGATTTTTATCCGGCACCAGTGAACGTACAAAACCCTTGAAAACAACACTCGGTTTTAAATCAAGCAGCTGAACGGAAGCAGAGTAGGTGTGGGGGAGATCTCTTCAAGAAGGTGATGTTTGTCATGTCGCAAAACATTTTTTTCTGATGTCTAAAACGAGACTGATGTCTAAATATGGGCTACGATTGAAATGCATGATGCACTGCTGCTCTTTTCTTAATATCCACAGCCTGGGATGCTGAACATGCATGATAAAAGAGAGAGAGTGAGAAGATTGCATATGAGAGGGGTGGTGGGGGTCAAGACTGTGTGGGGGCAATAAAATAGCATCAGTTAGTGAGTCCGAAGAGAGAGAGAGAGGGAGAGAAAAGAAACTAGAGAAGCTGGAGGTCGCACAGTGCATCGCTCTGGTAAAACGCTGATCTTTCAGAGGGCTCTGCTCTCTCTCCCCCCTTGGTTTCACCTCTGCAATAAAAAACACATCTAATTAAAATTCTCTTCAGCAGCCTGAAAGAGAGTCAGGCGCTCTCTCCTCCTACTCCTGCGCGGTCTTAGACAGAACAAAGTAAACACTAGCTAGTGCTAGTTCTTCCACTTGGCCACATTGCGTTTTTTTTTGCCGGCGCATGTGCCGTTGTGCCCCTGTATGTGACCGTGTGTGTATTGGCTGTGTGTTCAGTTTTATTTGCTGTATTAATTTCCAGATGATGAGCGCGGTATGTATCAGAGACGGTTGCTTTGCCTCTCAGTGAGGTGGTAGCCCCAAGCTGTAATTACAAAGACTTTAAACAGACTTCCTGAGAAACGCACTCATGTGGAAAAGTTCAAAGCCTGCCGTTGGTATAGGGCTCGTTATGCAGAAGAACATTTTGTCAGGAGGGAGAGGGATATTGTTTACAAAATCATATGAATGCATACATGTACTAAATTGAAATATGTACAAATATAGTGGCATATAGACTGGAATGCTCTGAGCTTTATTAAAAGAAAGACAGCATAGAAACAACAATAGTTTGGCTAGGAATCTGTTTTGTGCTGAAACAATCAAAGAATTAACAATAAAAAGGAAATTCAGTTTTTCATTAATCTGATAAAAAAAAAAGCCAAACATTCTCCATTTCCAGCACTGCCAAATGTGAGGAATGCTGTTTTTGCTCATTTTTTCTATAACTGATATAACTGAAAATTTAATCTCTCTGAATTTAGGACAACCTGCCTCCCTTGGTTGGTAGTTTCATAATTTTAACAGCTAACATACTAAACTACAAATTGAAAAACCAAAGAAACAATCACCAGAATAACTAATAATGAAAATTACAACATTAATGTACACATTCATGAAGGTAATCGCATAGGGCCAAAAACAAAGAACAGATTGGTTGCTGCACCAGTTACGAGGCAGGGCAGCAAAACACTGCATTATGAGATTTGAATGTGATTAATTGAGTGGGAAGGGGAGTAAAGCTAAAAGGGTCGTAACCTGCTTTGACAAGACTTGGTCACCACTCAGCATGGAACTCTATTAGGGCCGAGTCTTACAGGAAGAGCTCAGCTGAGAGGATGATGAGCCTCAGAATAGAAAACAGCCTCACATGTGTTAGTGTTTAGAGCCAATTACAGAAAAAAAGTGTATTAAGTGCAAGTGGCAGAAGGAGTAAGGAGGAAGTAGGTGATGGAGAAAAACTGAGGAAGAAGGGAAAAAAATGGTGTGATGAGACACGACTGCAGAAAATGAGAGGTGATGTGAGAGCGAGGAACAAGGGAGGAGGTGAGAGAAAAGAGAAAGAAAGACAGAGATGGCAAAAAGCGAGAGCGAAAGCTACATTAGCATTCTGTCCGTTGCTCCTCTCTCTGATGCTGGCTGTGGGTGATTAGCTAGTGATGGGGCTGTCTTGAGATCCACTCCATCTTTTATAATAGGAGCCTAATGGAGGAGCTGCTTCCTGTCCTGTCTAAATTTCACTCTCTCTCTCTGTCAAAAATATTCACATGGACAGGTGTAACATCAAATACACAAGTTCAGCCCTGAGGTATGCAGGTTGGGCTCTCAGGGCCTTAATCACGCAATAAGTAAGTACACCAGCAGAAATCAGAATGAATCCACACACAGACTCGTTCACGTTCAAACACTCACACCCAAAGCCACCCGGCTCTGCTGTATTCTCTTTGTCACGCAACAACACCTCCATCCATTATAGATTACAGAGAAGACAGAGAGTGACGAAGGGTGCTGAGAGGGGAGCTCTTTGTGCCTTTTGTCTCCTCCCTGAAGTAGCAGGAACTCATCTGACAAACTGGCTTTACATCCGAGTTCCCACTCTCCTTCTCATCTACCCAGCACTATCTGGGGCACCATCAAGTTGTATTGGTCCAGAGCGGATCTGATGCTTAATGGAGAAAGGCAAAACGATTCCACTTTGAAGTGATTTAGTGGCATGAGACACTCGCCACTGCGTGCTGCCTTGGTAATTGAGCTAATGTCAAAGCAGTTTATCACCCATCTCCATGGCCCTTTCTTGGAAGCATACAAAGAGATTCTTTATGTATGAGCGATACAGCACAGTGGATGTGATGGGGTCGAGTCGGGTGGGAGGTTAAAAGTACACGTGAGGAGTCGTAAAGCCGTCTTTGTTTCTGGTCCATCACAACTAGAGACTGACAGCTTATTGGATCATTATCATTGGAGTCCTGCTCCGCCACTCCACCCCTTCATACATACTTCCATCCTGCACCCCTTGTTACCCTGCCCCCCCCACCTTCCTCTTGGTAACTCCCGTATTCCATTCCATTAGACAATCCCCTCCTTCAGAGATGTAACTGTGCTAAACCAGAACGGGTTCTCCCACTAATGCATTGGAGCACAAACTAGACTGGTGTAATTGTTGGCAAGGAATGATTGAAAAACCCATTTTTGGCTTCCGATCCTCGGGCCACTCATTGCCTGGGAGATTGTATATGCGAGCCATAGGTCTTCTGTGTCAAAACACCCACGCTGTTTGGAGCTGGTTAAATTATTCCTGGATGTGCTTGTAATGTTGCCCATCAAACAGGCACAAATACAAAAGTGGGGAGTCTGTGGAGGTTAAGTTAAGCCCTTTTTAGTAAGCTAATGAGCTTAGTGTGAGATACTGATCAGCAATCAGAGGAAGCCGGCCCACATGCTTGTGCTTGTGTCTGTCAGAAATAAAGGGAGGGGAGCCTGGGAGTAGCCCAGAATCTTTACTCTCTCTCCCCCCCTCCTTCCACTTTTTTTTTTTCACAAGACCTTTTCCCTTTTACTCACCAGTGGGCTGAATACGGAGCTGGGTCTTGTCGCTCTGCTTGCGGGTCATGGCAAACCAGCTGCCGTCCGGGTCCTGAATCCACTCAGCAGCCTGGCAGTAGAGCAGCCCCTGGTCCACTGGCTGTAGCTTGTGAATGGTCAGCCTGTAGGAGGTGGCGCTGGTTTTATCCAGCCTGAGGTCCCCCGCGGCCATCCTTTGCCGGTACGGTCCCCCAGAGCGCAGAACAAAGTCTCTCGACAGGGTGACCAGCTCCTGAGGTGGGGCGGTCGCATCCTCTGGGGACCGCAGGTACCAACCCACGGATAAGTGGGTGTGCTGCATCGTGGTCCGAGACACCTCACAGGTGAGCTGCAGCGTATCGCCTTCCACCTTGGACAGGGTCTGGGCTGGAGCTGTTACTGTCAACGAGTCAGCGATGACTGCAAAAGTAGAAGAGAAGAAGACAGAAAATTAGCACTCAGTTAGGATATGCAGAGTCTCTTTGAGACGTCAGGGCAGGTTCGAATTACTCATGGTGTTAAAAAGTGTTGTCGGGTCCCTTAAATACCATATAAACCCTCTTACCTGTCTATAAGACATACCATGTAATGTTCTTAGTGTTAAATGTGGAGGACTGGCCACAATACAGCCGACTATTTTTATGTACGCCTACTATTTAGGAAGTGAAAATAAACAGGCCTTCTGCTGCAAGTGGTTTGAAATCTGATTTACACTGTGAGAAAAAGGTGTTAATGCAACCAGGCTTTTATTCTAAGGTGACTGCCCTCTATTTCCTCCTCCATACATGACTTTCACATGTCACCGTGCGTTGATGGCATTTTCTCTATCTCACACAGCCAGATACCTCCAGAGGCCCGTCCGGCGATTCTTTCCGACTCATTATATCCCACTTGGTTTGCGATTGTGAACATAACATCTCAGCGCTGGCATCTTTTACTTCACACTTCCTCTGACTAAACTTTTTCCAACATTTTTCTGATCACACGCACCAAAGTACACAAACAGCAAGTTAATATTGCTGTAATAAATTCATCCCGGCCTTTCTATCTGCAGTACAACCGAGAACAGAGGACGGACTTCAAGCCAGATCGTTTAGAACAGCGGAGATGAGAGATGGGAGGGGCAGTCAAGAGCAAGGAAGCAACCAGAGACATCAAGATGGGATGATTTAAGAAAGCAGGCTGGAAACACGCCACACATCGACGGAAATAAACATGTATAGCTTTTAAAAAGACACTAGAGAAGTATTTTTGGATATGCACCAGGGCGCCGCTGTATATGAGCTTGTGTGTGGAAGAGACAAAGACAGAGACTGATAGATAGCGCTGGACCTTAGACTCCAAAACCTCATGCATTAATGACAACCGAAAGGAAGAGAGGTCGTAAGGTCGTAACAAAAAAAAAAAAAAAAGCAAAGAAAAAGTAGCTCCAGTATGCCGAGTTCTAGCTCTCTCAGCATCATCTGGATGTGTGTGGCGTGAACATGGTATCCTGTTTGTCTCCCTGTCAGTGATGCATATAGATGGTGCAACCACACACAAAACACACATCTATACATACATATGCGCATGTAAACAATGACTAGGAAACGCACAATGTACAGCAGTCAACCATTTAAGCTTGGCTGGGATAAAATAATTTGAGCGAATAATACAGAGAGGAGCTGTCTTACATTTCCATGTGGTGACTGTGAGCCCTTCTTAGAAGCCAGAAAATGGTAGTGCTTTGTGTGGGTTTACGCTTGTGGAGTGCTTTGTCAAGATGTTTGGCTATTCAGGCTCTTAAGGGATCGTCATTGTGAAGACTACAAATAAGCACGTATGAGGTCTGTGCTTCTCCTCAACTCACCTGCTGTGACTAAACATAGATGCAGCGGTCGAAAAAAAAAGCTTAATTTCAGCTATCATCTGATGTATGCAGGTACATATTACATGTATGTACGCAAATGCCGTGAGCACTGTGGCAGCACTGTTTGCGTGCGCTTGTGCATCTATGCGTGTGGAAACATGAGTTAAATTGAGAGATGGGGATTGCGGAGAGCAGAGAAACAGACACCACTAATGAAACAAACGGGGGAACAAAGGCAGAGAGATCAGAGAAAAAAAAAAGATAGAGGAGGCGGAGAAAAGAGGCTTGACATCTGGTTACTGGAGTTTAACAAGACACTCAAAGAAAGAAACAACGATAAAATAGAAGTGGCAAGAAAAGAAAGTGAGTAATCAGGTGGGTCAGACATAGTGGCAGTCTAATGAGATGCTGCATTCTGGAGATCTATACACTAAGTCTGCGCAGGAATAAACCATTTTCCTCCCACAGTTTGAAGCAATCTCAGAAAATACTGATGAGGTCTGACTGAATATGTCCTCTAATCCACCTCTCCATTACCCTGAGTGCTTGATAAACAGTCTAGAAGCGAGGGAGGGAGATGCTGGTCATGGGCAGCAATAAAACTATCCTGCTGATATATTTGTTTGCTCGTTGTATGCTAAAATGGCTAACATGGGAATCTTAGTGGGCCTGTATTAGTGTTTAAATTCAGATGCTTTATTTATTGCAGGTTTAGGCTGAGCTCTCTGCCTAATGGTTGCAACTGCTGGGCGATAATTCTTCAATATTAGCATTTGCTTGCTTTCAGTGGAATCCTATTGTGATGATATGATCTTGTGTTATTGTTCTCCAATCCTGAGTTTCTGAGTAATTAAATATGAAGGCTGGTGAGTAGAGTGAGGTTTTGTAGATGCAGCTCACATTTTTACACAGCCGCTATGTTGTGATCTGCATCCACATCGGAAAATATGCTTATTAAATGATTACTGTGATAAAGACATTTTTTGAAGGGCTAATATCTTTCTTATATCACTTACTGTAAGACTAGATCAAATAAAAGACCATTTTCATTACACAAGCACTACTAAAGTCTGCCTCTGCTCTCTAAAGGACCTGGTGTTACCAAGTCCTCTCACTCTGACTCTCCAGTCAACACGGGCTGAACGGCAGCCTCGCACAGACATACTGTTACCACAACAACACACCTACGCTACAACCTGCCATTGCCATAGCAACCCTCCCACATGATGCTGAGGGCCTCTGAGAACAGCCGGGAGTTACTATAACAACCATGCAACCCCCAAATTCCCCCTAACGCCACAACCACCCGGGGAAGTGTGTGAAAACGGCAAGCTGATTCTTTCACGTCCCTCGGCCCGCTTCTTATAGAGATAGTAAACACTTTGACTTCATCTCAAATCTCCTGGGCCAATCAGCTCCCTGCACTCCAATCTCAGCCAATCTCAGCATTTCCAAGGGTCGGGCTGAGGTTGTAAACACACCGAGATCCTCCAATAGCCCCACTGACCTCAATCTGGGAAGAATTAAGAACAGCATGAGATGGCATTTTCGGGCATTCACACAAACACACGCACGCACACTCCCCATCGTCACTTGTGAGGACACTGTATTGACTTGTTCTACCAACTGCTGTGTGCCTAATCACAAGTACAGCAGCCTTAAGAGAGAAATCTGGGTACATTCAATATTTATCTTGTAGTCAACAAATGTATCGTTCTCATAAGTCAAGCAAAACCTGATACAACAGGGCCAGCAAGGTGAAGATCTCAATAGATGTCCAATAGTTAGTACTACAAACAATACCAAAGAGCAACAGTCTTATTGCAGTAAACACCGACTAGCCTACCAGATGTGTATGAATCCAGGCAGGAAATAGT